>JARQOD010000908.1:0-28399 GCA_033576555.1 Oophaga sylvatica
TTGTTGTCTGTATGGACTGGTTTGTTTCGGTGTATCGATGTGTCTGCTGTATGAGTGTTGTGTGTATGCTGGTGTAGTCTCTGTTGATATGCTGGTTTTGGTCTCGGCTGTATGGATGTGGCTGTTGTAGGTTTTGGTCTCGGCGTATCGGTAGTTGTCTGTGCTGTAGGAATGGTTTTGGCTGGCTGTATCGGTAGTTGTCTGTGTTGTATAGGCATGGTTTGGTCTGCGCTGTATCGGATAGTTGTCTGTGTGGTAGAGCTGGTTATAGGTCTGGCTGTATGGATAGTTGTTTGTGTATAGCATGGTTATTGGTCTCGGTGTATGGTGTTGTCTGTTGCTGGTTATAGGTTCGGCTGTTCGGATGTTTCTGGCTGTATAGGCACTGTATAGGTTCGGTGTTCGGATGTTGTCTGTGCGTATGGCACTGGTAAAGTCCGGCTGTATCGGTGTTTGCTGTTATGGTATGGTTAGCATGTATGTCTGCGTATGGTGTTTGTGTCTTAGGTTATAGGTTGGTTTAGTTCCTGTATGGATAGGCTCTGTATGTTGATGTTGGTTTGCTGTCGTATGTCTGTGTTATAGGCTGGTTCGGTGTCGTTGTTGCTTATGGCTGTGGTTTTTTTGAGTGCTGTAGTGTTTAATGTTGTGCTGTATCGGATGTGTGTGTATTGTGTGCTGTGGATGTTGCTGTAGGAGGTTTTCGTTACGGTTCTGCTGTACTATGTCTGCTGTATGGTGTTCGGTGTATGATGTGTCTGGTGTTGGATGGTTAGATGTAGTTGGCTGGGGTTTTGTTGTGTAGTCTGCTGTTGGTGTTGTTGTGCTGTAGCCTTTATTCGGCTGTTGGATGTTTGTGCGTAGGGTTGTTCGGTGTTGGATGTTGTCTGTGCTGTATGCACTGTTGGTCTGCTGTATGGTATTGTCTGCTGTTGGCATGTTAAGTTGGTGTTTGATGTTGTCTGGCCTGTATTCCGTGGTTGCTGTGATAGGCACTGGTTGGCTGGTATCAGTTTCGTGTGTATACTGGTTGGTTCGGTGTTAGGTTGGCTGTATGGATGTTGTTCGTGGATGTTTGTTGCGATGTGTGTTGGTGTTGTGTATGGCCTGTAGGTTGCTGTATCGGAGTTTTGTTTTGGGGTATGATCCGGCTGTTGGATGGTTGTCTCGTTGTTGTCGGTAGTGTCTGGCTGTTAAGGTTGGTCTCGGTATCGATAGTTTTGTTGTATAGGCATGGTATGGTTCGCTTGGATAGTTTCTGTGTTAAGGTTTGTTGGTGTATGGATAGTTGTCTGTGCTGTATAGGACTGTTATGGTCTCGCTGTATGGATGTGTCTGTTGTAAGGACTGGTTGGTCCGGTGTATGGTAGTTGTCTGTGTAGGCATGGTTATGGTCTCTGTTCGGTAGTTGTCTGTGTGGCATGGTTATGTCTCGGCTGTTCGGATAGTGTCTGTGTTGGCTGTTATTGGTTCATTGTTGTATTGTTTGTATGCTTGATGTTGTCTGTGTGTGCCTGTTGGTTGGCTATGATTGTTTGCTTAGGCATGGTTTGGTGCTGTATGGATATTGTCTGGCTGTATGATGGTTTTGGTTGGCTGTTGGATTGTCGGCTGTATGGATTTTGTGCTGTATGGATTTGTCTCGTGTATCGATAGTTTTGTGCTGTAGTCGGTTTTCTGGCTGTATCGGTTGTTTGCGGTGGCTGTTTTGTCTGTGTATGATAGTTTGTGCTGTAATGGTTTGTCTGGCTGTATGGATGTTTTGGTTGGCTGTTATGGTTGTGTATGGTGGTTTGTCTGGCATGGATAGTCTGGCTGATGGATGGTTTGGTTGGCTGTATGGTCGTGTTGTGGTGTTAGTGTATGGTTTGTCTGCGTATAGGTTTGGTTGGATGTTATGGTTCGGCTGTATCGGATGTTGTTGTGCTGTTAGATGGTTTGGTCGGCTGTATGGATAGTTGTCTGTGCTGTATGGCCTGGTTATTGGTTGGCTGTATCGGATAGTGTTCTGTGCTGTATGGCCTGGTTATTGTCTCGCTGTATGGATAGTTTGTTGTAGGCATGGTTATGTCTGCTGTATGGTAGTTTCTGTGTATAGGCATGGTTGGTCTGGTTGGATGTTTTGTTGGCTGTTGTTGCTGTATGTATTGTACGGATGTTGTTGTGTCGGATTTGCTGGCTTTAGGATGGTTATTGTCTGGTTGGATGGTTTGTCTGTGTATGGATGTAGTTTCGGCTGTATAGCGTGTTGGTCTCGCTGTATCGGAATGTTGTCTGTATAGGCACTGGTTATGTCTGGCTGTATGGTAGTTGTTGTGTGTATGGATGGTTAGTCTGGTGTATGGTGTCTGCTGTATAGGCATGGTTAGGTCTGGTGTGGATTAGTCTGTGCTGTATGGATGGTTAGGTTGTGTTGGTAGTCTTTGTGCATTGGTGTTGTGGCTGGTTAGCCGGTTTGGTGGCTTGGTTAGGTCTGTTATGGTTGCTGTGATTGGCATGTTATTGGCTGGTTAGGATTGTTGTTGTTATGCTGGTTTGCTGGTATGGTTCTGTGTATTGGTCTGTTGGCTGTATGGATGTGCTGTTGGTAGGCTGTGTTATAGGTTTCGCTGTATGGATAGTTGTCTGTGTGTATAGGCACTGTTATTGGTCTCGGCTGTATCGGATATGTCTGTGTATGTGTTAGGCTGGTTTGTTCGGCTTGTCGGGTTGCTGTTGTTAGCCTGGTTATAGGTTGGTTGTATGGATTTGTTCTGTGTTGTTGCTGTATAGATGTTTGTTCGTTGTATTGTCTGGCTTTAGGACTGTTTTTGGCCGTGTGCTGTATAGGAGTTTGTGCTGTTCGGTATGCGTTTTGCTGTATCGGTTGTTGTCTGTGTTTAGCATGGTTTGGTTGGTGTATGGTTGTCTGTGCGTATAGGCTGTTATGGTCTCGGTGTATCGGTGTTGTTTGCTGTATGCTGGTTTTGGCTCGGCTGTATCGAGTTGCTTGTGTTGCTGTATAGTCCTGGGATATTGTTTCTGTATCGGATAGTTCTGTGCTGTATAGGCACTGGTTATTGGTCTCGGCTTATCGGATAGTTGTCTGTGTGTATAGCACTGGTTATGGTCTCGGCTGTATCGGATGTGTCTGTGCTGTAAGTGGTTTGGTCTGGCTGTTCGATAGTTGTCTGTGCTGTATAGGCACTGTTATTGGTCTCGCTGTTGGATAGTTTCTGTGCTGTATAGGCACTGGTTATAGTCTGCTGTATCGATAGTTCTTGTGCTGTATAGCACTGGTTATGGTCTCGCTGTTCGATAGTTGTCTGTGCTGTATAGGCACTGGTTATAGTCTCGGCTGTATCGATAGTTGTCTGTGCTGTATAGGCACTGGTTATAGGTCTCGCTGTATCGGATAGTTGTCTGTGCTGTATAGGCACTGGTTATGGTCTCGCTGTATCGGATAGTGTCTTGCTGTATAGCACTGGTTATGTCTCGGCTGTATCGGATAGTTTCTGTGCTGTATAGGCACTGGTTATTGGTCTCGCTTCGATAGTTGTCTGTGCTGTATAGGCACTGGTTATAGGTCTCGCTGTATGATAGTTTCTGTGTGTATAGGCACTGGTTATGGTCTCGCTGTCGATATTGTCTGTGTGTATAGCACTGGTTTGGTCTCGGCTGTATCGGATAGTTGTCTGTGCTGTATAGGCACTGGTTATAGGTCTCGGCTGTATCGATAGTTGTCTGTGCTGTATAGGCACTGGTTATAGGTCTCGCTGTATCGGATAGTTGTCTGTGCTGTATAGGCACTGGTATGTCTCGCTGTATCGATAGTTGTCTGTGCTGTATAGGCCTGGTTATTGGTCTCGCTGTATCGATAGTTGTCTGTGTTGTATAGGCACTGGTTATAGGTTCGGCTGTATGATGTGTCTTGTTATAGGCACTGGTATAGGTCTCGCTGTATCGGATATGTCTGTGTGTATAGGCACTGTTATAGGTCTCGCTGTATCGTAGTTGTCTGTGCTGTTAGGCACTGTATTGGTCTCGCTGTATCGATAGTTGTCTTGTGTTAGCACTGTTAAGTCTCGCTGTATCGATATTCTGGCTGTATAGCACTGTTATAGGTCTGCTGTTGGATAGTTGTTGTGCTGTATGGCACTGTTTGTCTCGCTGTATGATAGTTCTGTGCTTATAGGACTGTTATAGGTCTCGGCTGTTCGATGTGCGCTGTATAGGCAGTTAGATCTCGTTGATAGTCTTGCTTAGGCTGTTATGTTGCGTATCGATATTGGCTGTTATCACGTATTGTTCGGCTGTATCGATATTGCTTGGTATAGCATGTTAGGTCTCGCTGTACGGATTTGTCTGTGCTGTATGCACGGTTATGGTCTGGGTATCGGATAGTTGTCGTCTGTATAGCCTGTTAGTCTCGTTATCGTAGTTGTCGTGTGTATAGCCGGTTATGGTTCGCTTACGATGTGTCTTGCGTAAGGCATGGTTATTGGTCTGGCTGTACGGAAGTATCTTGCTGTAAGATGGTTATTGGTTCGCTGTAGGATAAGTCTGTGTTAAATGGTTTGTTCCGTTGATATTGTCCTGCGATAGGCTGGTATTGGTTGGCTGTATCATATTGTCTGGTAAGATGTATGGTTCGCGTATCGGAAGTGTCTGTGTGTATAGGCACTGGTTTGTCTCGCTGTTCGGAAGTTCGTCTGTAAGCACTGGTTATGGTCTCGGCTGTTCGGATAGTTGTCTGTGCTGTATAGGCACTGGTTATTGGTCTCGGCTGTATCGGATAGTTGTCTGTGCTGTATAGGCACTGGTTATAGGTCTCGCTGTATCGGATAGTTGTCTTGCTGTATAGGCACTGGTTATAGGTCTCGCTGTTCGGATAGTTGTCTGTGCTGTATAGGCACTGGTTATTGGTCTCGGCTGTATCGGATAGTTGTCTGTGCTGTATAGGCACTGGTTATAGGTCTCGGCTGTATCGGATAGTTGTCTGTGCTGTATAGGCACTGGTTATAGGTCTCGCTGTATCGGATAGTTTCTGTGCTGTATAGGCACTGGTTATTGGTCTCGCTGTATCGATAGTTTCTGTGCTGTATAGGCACTGTTATAGGTCTCGCTGTATCGGATAGTTGTCTGTGCTGTATAGGCACTGGTTATAGGTCTCGCTGTATCGGATAGTTTCTGTGTTTTATAGGCACTGGTTATTTGGTCTCGACTGTATCGGATAGTTGTCTGTGCTGTATAGGCACTGGTTATGGTCTCGGCTGTATCGGATAGTTCTGTGCTGTATAGGCACTGGTTATGGTCTCGGCTGTATCGGATAGTTGTTGTGCTGTATAGGCACTGGTTATGGTCCGCTGTATCGGATAGTTTCTGTGTGTATAGGCACTGGTTATAGGTCTCGCTGTATCGGATAGTTGTCTGTGCTGTATAGGCACTGGTTATAGGTCTCGGCTGTATCGGATAGTTGTCTGTGCTGTATAGGCACTGGTTATTGGTCTCGGCTGTATCGGATAGTTGTCTGTGCTGTATAGCACTGGTTATAGGTCTTGGCTGTATCGATAGTTGTCTGTGCTGTATAGGCACTGGTTATAGGTTCGCTGTATCGGATAGTTGTCTGTGCTGTATAGGCACTGGTTAGTCTCGGCTGTATCGATAGTTGTCTGTGCTGTATAGGCACTGGTTATGTCTCGCTGATCGGATAGTTCTGTGCTGTATAGGCACTGTTGGTCTCGGTGTATCGGATAGTTGTCTGGTGTATAGGCACTGTTATGTCTCGTGTACGGATAGTTGTCTGTGCTGTTAGCACTGTTATGGTCTCGCTTATCGATAGTTGTCTGGCTGTATAGCACTGTTATTCTCGGCTTATCGATAGTGTCTGTGCTGTATAGCACTGTTATGGTCTCGCTGTTCGATATTGTCTTGTGTATAGCACTGGTTATAGTGGCTGTTCGATAGTGTCTGTGTGTATAGCACTGGTTATGGTCGGCTGTTCGGATAGTTGTCTGTGCTGTATAGGCACTGTATAGGTCTGCTGTATCGATAGTTGTCTGTGCTGTATAGGACTGTTATGTCTGGCTGTATCGGATAGTTGTCTGTGCTGTATAGGACTGGTTATAGGTCTCGGCTGTATCGATAGTTTCTGTGCTGTATAGGCACTGGTTATGTCTCGCTGTATCGATATTGTCTGTGCTGTATAGGCACTGTTATTGTCTCGCTGTATCGGATAGTTGTCTGTGCTGTATAGGCACTGTTATTGTCTCGCTGTATCGGATATGTCTGTGCTGTATAGGCACTGTTATGGTCTCGGCTGTACGATAGTGTCTGTGCTGTATAGCACTGGTTATGGTCTCGTGTATCGATATTGTCTGTGCTGTATAGGCACTGTTATGGTCTCGGCTGTATGATAGTGCTGTGTGTATAGGCACTGTATGGTCTCGCTGTACGATAGTTGTCTGTGTGTATAGGCACGGTATGTCTCGGCTGTATCGGATAGTTGTCTTGCGTAAGCACGTTATGTCTCGTGTATCGATAGTTGTCTGCTGTATAGCATGTTATTGTCTCGTGTATCGATAGTGTCTTGTGTATAGGCATGGTTATGGTCTCGCTGTACGGATAGTTTCTGTTATAGGCACTGTTATGGTCTCGGCTGTATCGATATTCTGTGCTGTATAGCACTGTATGGTCTCGCTGTATCGATAGTTGTCTGTGCTGTATAGGCACGGTTATGGTCTCGGCTGTATCGGTAGTTGCTTGCGTATAGCACTGTTTTGTCTCGTGTACGGAAGTTGTCTTGCTGTAAGGCAGGTTATGTCTGGCTGACGATAGTTGTCTTTGTATAGCATGGTTATAGGTCGTGTTCGGATAGTTGTCTGTGCTGTTAGGCACTGGTTTTGGTCTCGCTGTATGATAGTTGTCTGTGCTGTATAGGCACTGTTATGCTGCTGTATCGGATAGTCTGTGCTATAGATGTTATAGTTCGCTGTATCGGATAGTTGTCTGTGCGTATAGGCACTGGTTATTGGTCCGTGATCGGATAGTTGTCTGTGCTGTATAGGCACTTATGTCTCTGTATGTGTGTCTGTGTGTATAGGCACTGTTATGTCCGCGTATCGATAGTTGTCGGCTGTATAGGCACGTATTGGTCTCGTATCGTATTGTCTGCTGTATAGGCACTGTTGTCCTGATGTAGTTGTCTGTTGATGCACTTAGTCTCGCTGTATCGTAGTGTGGTAGCATGTATGTCTCGTGTACGATAGTGTCTGTGTGATAGGCACTGGTTATGTTCGCGAGGATAGTTGTCTGTCTGTAGGCAGTATGTTCCTATCGGATAGTTGTCTTGGTATAGGCAGTTAAGTCTCGTGTGATATTGTCTGGGTATAGCATGTATGTCGTACGGAAGTTGCTTTGTAGCCGTTATAGTCTGGCGTGATGCTGTTAGCATGTTAGTCGCTTGATAGTTCTTTATAGGCACTGTTATGTCTCGGCTCGGATAGTTCTGTGCTTAAGCACTGTTAGTCTGGCTGTTCATAGTGTCTGGTGAAGAGTATGGTTCCGTCGGATATTTCTTGCTGTATAGCACGTATGTCTCGCTGTCGATGTTCTGGCGTATAGGCATGTATGTCTGCTGACGATAGTTTCTGTCTGTATGGACGGTTATGTCTCGTAGATGCTTTAGCACGTATAGCGCGTATCGACGGATAGTTGTCTGTGCTGTATAGGCACTGGTTATAGGTCTCGGCTGTATCGGATAGTTGTCTGTGCTGTATAGGCACTGGTTATATGGTCTCGGCTGTATCGGATAGTTGTCTGTGCTGTATAGGCACTGGTTATGGTCTCGGCTGTATCGGATAGTTGTCTGTGCTGTATAGGCACTGGTTATTGGTCTCGGCTGTATCGGATAGTTGTCTGTGCTGTATAGGCACTGGTTATAGGTCTCGGCTGTATCGGATAGTTGTCTGTGCTGTATAGGCACTGGTTATTGGTCTCGGCTGTATCGGATAGTTGTCTGTGCTGTATAGGCACTGGTTATTGGTCTCGGCTGTATCGGATAGTTGTCTGTGCTGCACAGATGTATTGGTTATGTACACGTAGTCCCTGTTGCTGTGTTGCAGGTGTTATTTGATGTTTCGGACATTTGTTTATTCTGAGATGTGACGCTTATTTCTGTGTTTGCAGACAAGAACAAGGAACCTGCACCTCCCCCAGTGTAGAGGGAGTGGTTCCTCTCGCCCTCCTCATAGGCAGCCACCCCATCGTAGCTATAGTCTTACAGAACGTAGGAGAATTGGCAGCATGACCCATCCTGAGGATGCCCACTACTATGTTGTGCCAACTGACGAGACTGAGGCTCAGACCCTGGCATCAGCCGACCTGGACTACATGAAGAGTGAGTTAGAAGACCCCCAATATAGAGTTGACCTGAGCCCTATCTCCTCACATCGTGAGGGTGTGGGGGGCTAGTCTGAGGAGTCCTGAGAGGGGACCACTCACCCACAATGTATCTCCTGAGATCTCCACCATTTTCTTGTAGTACTGGACCCAATGATGTGAAACTTGAATCACCCCAATTATGTGACAACTCGGACCATACTGTCTCTGATCCCCCAATTACTGGGTTAAACCCCTAACTCAGGTGACCCTGAACTCCCCCAAATACTGTACCAGATCCCTGCCCTAGGTGCACCCCGTGTAATGTGTGACCCCATGCTGACCATGTTTACTATCAGTCTTCTTGCTTCTTGGCATCTGGCTTCCTTTCCAATTCATGTTGCTTTTTTGTACATTTCCAGGTCACCGCTTCGAGGATCTTCCTGCTGTGCGGAGACATCTTGTCCGGAAGAGTAAAGGGCATGTGGTCCATATCAGCAAGGAGCATAAGGAGAAACACCCTCATCGAAAGAGTGTCACTCTCCAGCCCCATGAGGTGAGGAAGAGGCTCCCAACATCTGTGACTAGTGTCTGTGTGATGTCTCTACCAAATTATGCGCTAGAAGCAGGATCCAAAGGTAGTCCACCTCCATAATACAACTTGCATTGCTACTTGCCATGATTGTCCTCCCAGAGGTGCAATATGGATCCACAACATTGTGGGTGACCTGCGTCTCTATTACGGCCATGTGCATCAATCCTCCAGTCTGTGTGCATTCGTATAATATCCACACATGTATAAACCTTCTCACTTCCGCACCTGCAGGTATTTGTGGAGCTGAATGAGTTAGTTCTGGACAAGCATCAAGAATTACAATGGAAAGAAACTGCTCGCTGGATAAAGTTTGAGGAGGATGTGGAAGCTGAAACAGATCAATGGGGAAAGCCACACGTTGCCTCACTCAGCTTTCGTAGTCTTCTCGAGCTCCGTCGAACGCTGTCACATGGTAAGTAGAACCTTAAGAGGTACAGCCACTGCAGAAACTGGGGAATGAATGATGCTGGGATCACTAGCTGATGTTGATAACCTGTTAATAACCCGATGATGACCTGGTGATGATGATTGTGGAGAAACGGGGTCGGCGGGCGCCCAAGTCTGCTAGCCGAAACCGCATGGACCAGGGATTGTCCCACCTAATGCCCTCTCTCCTGTTAAACGTGGACATAACACTACACAGACAACACAGGGTTAGGGTAAAACAGTGTGGCAATACTTTATTGAACCACAACACCCAATAGCAAACAGAACAATCCCAGCAATTAACCCCAAGATGTTGCACATTACAGGGCCCAACCCTTCCACTGACTCGCCTGGATAGCGGTAGATGTCACGTCAGAGCTCCCAGGGTCGATTCCACAAGTGATATACACACAGAGAAGAGATATCGGCAAGTGTAGGGAGATGACAGAGAACAGTCCATAGAGTCCGTACAAGGTCCAAAGCCAGTTGACACGAGAAACACCACCTGGCTTATCCGACCATCTCCATGGAACCAGGCGACCAGCGGGTCCCAATCCTGGCTTTCTCCAAACGTTTCCATGGTTCAGCGATGGTCACTGGATCAGATCTGTATCCTTTCAACTGGAGCCGAAAACCCCTGGGTTGTTTCCTATAGAATCATAGATCCGTGTCCCTCGTGATGGTGCCATGATGAATTGCCTGCAGTCCTGTCTCTCGTCCGTTGAGTGTTCTGTTATGTTTAGGTAGCTGAGGAGAAATAGCAAAAACAGTAATACACCAGAGAGGCTGGAACCTATTGGATTGCAGTAACCTGAACTAACCACACAACTAGAGGTAGCCGTGGAGCGTTCCTACGTTGATCCTAGACGCCTCGTCACAGCCTGAGAGATAACTACACCTAAAGGCAGAAAGATGAAAGCTATCTGCCCCGGAGCAGATCCCCAAAGAAAATAGGAAGCCCCCAAACATGTAATGGCGGTTAGACAAGAAGAAAGCACGGACTCAGACAGAAAATAGTATGAGCAAACGCTGGGGCCCAATCTGTCTAGACAGAAAAGTACAGGAAAGAATTCTGACTGCAATCCAAAAAAACCCTAAAAAATACCAACTCTTCTGATTGCAAAAAAACTGAGATCACACGATCTCCTCCACCTAAATCAGATCTCTGGTGTAACAAAACAAAGCCGCAGCCACTGAAAAAACAGGAAAAAGCAAATAAACAAATAACAGTGGCTACAGATAAACTGAGAGGAGCACAGGCCCCAGGAGGGGACCCGGCTGAACTCCAAAAGTGCAGAAAACTATGCAAAAAGCAAGCACAAAAAGAAAAGCAAAAATATCTTATCTGAAAGCAGCAGACGCAGGCATGACTCCAGCAAACTTCCAAATGAACCAGGAACCACAATTGAGACAAGAACAATTGATCACCGGTAACCATCATGGGAGGGAACCTCCCTTATATCAGTCCAGTCAGTGATCCCATTCCTCGCTGGAAAGTTCAGTACTATCTGTAATCACCAGAGGGAGCCTCTGCTCAGAAACCATCTCTAGCACATTCACAACAGTTTTGTGCAAAATGTCCGACTGGTAGCTCTGTGTTACTTCAGTTTTAGTGATGAGATTTCTGAGTCTTTTTATACCCGAGGCATGCAAGCTATTTTTAGAATTACCCAGTGTCCTTCAGTTCATCCTCACAGCATTTCCCTATCTACCTTCGAAGTCAACAAATTGGTTATAGTATACAATACACAACTAGCATATCAGAACACAATAAACACAGATAAACACCCAGTATGTACAAGTCATAATTACAGACTTACACAGTATGTTAAATGGCATATCAGTTTGCAAGTCTGTCTTCTTGACCCACCAGAAATAAACACTTAAATGCACAAGCCAATATACAGATAAAAAGTAAATTCTTCTTGGCTTACAAAAACATGGTTGTCTGAGAAATTAAGATACAATCTGGTTTCTTCACAATGATGATTAGGGTGATTACTATGATCCAATGAGGTCTCAGTGATGACATGATAATAACTTGTAATGACCTGGTGATGACCCTGTGATGTCTTAGTGATGACCTGATGACACAATAATCACTTGGTAATATCTTGGTGATGACCCAGTGATGAGTCAGTAGTGACAATAATCCAATGATGAACTGGTGATGATGATGATCTGCTGATCCAATGATATCTCATTGATGACCCAACAATGAGTTGGTATTGACAATGACCCAGTGATGAGCCGGTGATGACAATAATCTAATGATATCTCAGTGATGACCTGGTAATTGGCCGATGATGACTTTGTGATGTCTCAGTGAGGACCCAGTGAAAACTCAGAGATGACCTGATGACATAATCACTTGGTAATGACCTTGTAAAGATCCAATGATGAGCCAGTAAAGACAATGACCCATTGATTACCTGGCAATGATTCGGTGATGAGGTATGAGGATGGTACAATGTGCAGTGTTTGATACAGGGTCAGTTTTGTGCGTATCTGTGGAGGGTAGGACTTTGCACACCTCATAAAATATAATTAAAGCCTTTTTCTTTTCCCATAGGTGCTGTTCTTTTAGACCTGGATCAGAGGACTCTGCCTGGAATCGCTCATCAGGTGGTGGAGCAGATGATCATCAGCGACCAGATAAAAGCAGAAGACAGAGCCAATGTGCTGAGAGCTTTACTCCTGAAGCACAGGTCTGTACTTACATGTATGACAAATGCATGAAACTTGCGCGTCCACATACAGTGCCTTGCGAAAGTATTCGGCCCCCTGGAACTTTTCAACCTTTTCCCACATATGATGCTTCAAACATAAAGATATCAAATGTAAATTTTTGGTGAAGAATCAAGAAGTGGGACATAATTGTGAAGTTGAACGAAATTTATTGGTTATTTTAAATTTTTTGTGGAAATACAAAAACTGAAAGTGGGGTGTGCAATATTATTCGGCCCCTTTACTTTCAGTGCAGCAAACTCACTCCAGAAGTTCATTGTGGATCTCTGAATGATCCAATGTTGTCCTAAATGACTACTGATGATAAATATAATCCACCTGTGTGTAATCAAGTCTCTGTATAAATGCACCTGCTCTGTGATAGTCTCAGGGTTCTGTTTGAAGCACAGAGAGCATCATGAAAACCAAGTAACACAACAGGCAGGTCCGTGATACTGTTGTGGAGAAGTTTAAAGCCGGATTTGGATACAAAATGATTTCCAAAACTTTAAACATCCCAAGGAGCACTGTGCAAGCGATCATATTGAAATGGAAGGAGTATCATACCACTGCAAATCTACCAAGACCCGGCCGTCCCTCTAAAATTTCATCTCAAACAAGGAGAAGACTGATCAGAGATGCAGCCAAGAGGCCCATGATCACTGTGAATGAACTGCAGAGATCTACAGCTGAGGTGGGACAGTCTGTCCATAGGACAACAATCAGTCATACACTGCACAAATTTGGCCTTTATGGAAGAGTGGCAAGAAGAAAGTCATTTCTCAAAGATATCCATAAAAAAGTGTTGTTTAAAGTTTGCAACAAGCCACCTGGGAGACACCAAACATGGAAGAAGGTGCTCTGGTCAGATGAAACCAAAATCAAACTTTTTGGCAACAATGCTAAACGATATGTTTGGTGTAAAGGCAACACAGCTCATCACCCTGAACACACCATCCCCACTGTCAAACATGCTGGTGGCAGCATCATGGTTTGGGCCTGCTTTTCTTCAGCAGGGACAGGGAAGATGGTTAAAATTGATGTGAAGATGGATGGAGCCAAATTCAGGACCATTCTTGAAGAAAACCTGTTGGAGTCTGCAAAAGACCTGAGACTGGGACGGAGATTTGTCTTCCAACAAGACAATGATCCCACATAAAGCAAAATCTACAATGGAATGGTTCACAAATAAACGTATCCAGGTGTTAGAATGGCCAAGTCACAGTCCAGACCTGAATCCAACCGAGAATCTGTGGAAAGAGCTGAAAACTGCTGTTCACAAACGATCTCCATCCAACCTCACTGAGCTCCAGCTGTTACAAGGAAGAATGGGCGAGAATTTCAGTCTCTCGATGTACAAAACTGATAGAGACATACCCCAAGTGACTGCAGCTGTAATCACAGCAAAAGGTGGCGCAACAAAGTATTAAGTTACAGGGGCCGAATAATATTGCACGCCCCACTGTTCAGTTTTTGTATTTCCACAAAAATTTAAAATAACCAATAAATTTCATTCAACTTCACAATTGTGTCCACTTGTTGTTGATTCTTCACCAAAAATTTAAATTTGGTATCTTTATGTTTGAAGCATCATATGTGGGAAAAGGTTGAAAAGTTCCAGGGGGCCGAATACTTTAGCAAGGCACTGTACATTTTGTCTGGAACATCATGGAACATGTCGCTTCATCTTTATGTTTTCAGCCACCCAAGTGATGAAAAAGACTCATCGTTCTCCAGGAACATATCAGCCGCCAGCCTCGGCTCTCTGCTCGGACATCACAGCACTAATCATATCTCCCAGAACAGTGAACCCAACCTGACGGACCCGCTAATGGGTGGTGACCCCACAGAACCAGAAACCAAAATTGACCTAGATCGTGAGGTGAGATAATGGTGAGGTAACAGCCTTTCAGATCCATGATCGTAGCGAGTCAGTGACCTCTTTTCTGTATTATCCAGCGTGAATCTCTTCCTTCATTGCCCACAATCCAACGCTCCAAGTCTAAACATGAACTGAAACTCTTGGAGAAGATTCCAGAGAATGCAGAGGCCAGTGTGGTGCTCGTGGGTGAGTGTGGAGGCTCCAAGGCCATGCCAAGGGCTTGTAATCATATAACTTGCACATTGTCCACATTACATGGCGCCGCCAACAATGTTGCAATACCACAAGCAACAATAATGCAACACAGCCACCAGCTATGATGACATGATGCCACTGCCGACGATGAAGAGAAGCCGCCAGCAACAATGAGGCTATGACACCTTGCCACCATCAACAACGATGATGTAATGCCACCGGCACTGAAATGACACCGCTACTAGCAATGATGACACAATGCCACCACCAAAAACAACATGGGCACTGAAAGATGTCGCTGTCTTTAGCGAACAGTGCCATGCATGTCCACAGGTTATTTCTGGTATTGCAGATCATCCCTATCTACTTTGATAGCAACGAGCTGCATTACAAGACAACCTGTAGACTGATGGGAGCAGCCATGTTTTTCAATACTTTACAACCCTGCTAAGTGGAAACAGCTGACAGAACGGGGATGAAAAGTCAGTACAGGACAGACATTTCCTTCCAGGACTGACATTGTGCCATCACGTCTCCTCAGTGCAGACAGTTGTGGTAGCTGATGTGGACTTCCTGTGCGGCGGACCTCTCTTTTGCGTTTGTTATTAGTGAAGAGCGAGCACTAAAATTCTCGGGTGCTCGTTGTTCGGGTCGAGCAAATTGGAATAATCGTGTGATCAACCGGCAACGAGCCCAATATAAGTCTATGGGAAACCCAAGCTTTTTTGCCGCGAACCCCCCAGGTCTTTTTATGGTATCAAAATGTCGGAAATCTATGGGAACAGAGCACAAATGACACGGGAACATCATGTGGAAGACCCCTGGAAGCATTTCTGACTCCCAGGTCACTGCTGTGAACAATGTTGTCAGAGTTTTACGCCACTTTTACAGACTCACAATAAAACATACAAAAACAAAAACAAAATGGATTTTCCTGGGAAATATGTTAAGGAGCATCCTTTCCAGGGTAATGACTTGTAATGTAAGGCAAAATAAATAACCCAAAACAAAAATGCTCCACCACACCTTGGGCTATGTTCACACGTAGCATTTTTGATGTGGTTTTGAACGTTACCATTGCTTTCAACCAAAACAAATGCATTCACTGGGAAATGTCATTGTAGCATTTTACAACCTTATCTGGCCATGTGGTGTGTGACATCATCAGACACATCCTGTTTCATTTATGAAGGACGGACTCTGAAAGTCACAAAGCCTATTTTTTTAGGGCTATCAGACAGCATTAATATTCTTAAAGGGCCATTATTAAACAGTGGGTCTCCTAAACTGTTATTGCCTATGCAGCGAGTGGCTGGGCTGCCAAAAATTAGGACGCACCCCAATCCCCCTTTGACGAGACGAACAGCAGGGCCCCATGAAAAAATTTTCCCATTATAAAAAAGTGGGTCCCCCATATTGTTTGCCTATGCAGTGAATGCAAGGCCCGCCCTGCCCCAAAGTTACACGATCCCCAATAACCCTTTGAACCGATGTAGTGGATGGCCACATGAAACCAAACTTCCCATTATTAGGACATTGGTACTACCATACTGTTTGACTATGCAGTGAATTGCAGTCTTAAGCCTGAAGAACCTGCATCGAAGAATTGCAGTGTTGAGGATGAAGAGCCAGCCACGGAGAAATGCAGTGGTGGGGCTAAAGAATACCTGGCAGTGGAGAATTGCAGTGTTGGAGCTGAAGAACCTGCAGTGCAGAATCTCAGTGTTGAGGATGAAGACCCAAGAGTTGAGAATTGCATTGTTGAAGCAGCTGACCAACCCCTACAGCTCCCATTATTAGGAACTGGGTCTCCCATACTGTTTGGCTATGCAGTGAAAGCAAGGCCTGCCCCAAATTTTCACGCACACCAACCCCCCTTGGAAGAAACGTGGAGGAGGGCCTCAAAAAATTTTCTCATTACACTGGAGCGGGTCTACTATACTTGTAATGCCCATACACTAAGTGTATGGGCTGACAAACATTTCCCCCTGGGGGGTACACATCAACATACTGTGTAAACTTTTTTTTACGAGCATCATAAACACCCTTGAAAACAATAACGTGGTTTCCTACTACACAGTTGCTGCTGGGAAGGTGCAGGTTTTTAGCCAAAATATGGTGGGCGAGTCATTGGATGAAATGATCATGAAAAGAGGCATGGTGACGGCAGGAATGGGAATGTACTGGATTAATAACAGGGGGCTATGCGAGGTATGAGATCCAGGATCCAGCCTACAACGATTAGTCGTTTACCCACCACCAATTACCAGAATGCGTTTGATGCTCCTCAGAAGATCGGTGTAACAGATGCGCGTCTAAAGCTCGGCATAAAAGATGACCATGAGAAATTGATTGCCAAAGACGTACGTGTCCATATAAAGGGGAAAGTGCAAGATGCTCATGAGATGCTTAATTCTAGAAAGCCGCAGATCAGTGTTGGAGGAAAACCAAACAAACTGATGGATGCTCGTGCAAAACTAAGGTTAAAGAGGAGTGCACCGGCCGTAACTATCAACTCACCTGTGGCACAAGGTTCTTCATCTTCACCCATATATATTACCAAGAACATCCAAATTTCTCAGCCGAAAAATATTTGTTTAGGTGTAACGAACACTGTTAAAGGAATGCGAATAAACATAGTTAGCCATGAACCTGGGAAACAACAGATTTCCTCTTTACAAGATATGGACGATGATGCATGATGATGACTTGGAACTTTCCCACATCCCCATCAAGAAGATGAAGATCACAGCTGCCAACACTGTGCAAAAAAGGCCAGGAATGTCTGGAAATTCATTTTCTCTTGGGCAAACTTTACCTCTTACTAAAGTGGTACAGAATGATGCATACACAGCTCCCATGTCTACTCAGCACGAGACTTCGCCACCTTTATTGCACACAAGAGCTCTAACCAACATGTCACGAACACTTGTCACAAAGGAGGCCAGTTCATCAGTAGGGCCCACTCCAAAAGAGTCTGTCTTTAGCCCTTTAAAAGACACAAAAATGACCATTAAAAATTTGCATCCAAGAGTCACAGAGGAAGATATTGTGGAGCTTTTCTGTGTATGCAGTGCCTTGAAGCGTGCCTGATTGTTGAGTTCCGGAGTTGCAGAGGTTGTGTTTTTAAGAAAGGAAGATGCAGTTGGTGCCTACAAAAAATACAACAACAGATACCTGGATGGACAACCAATGACATGCAATCTTCCTTTGAATGGTAGTGTGATAACATCAGATCAGCCCATACTTCTAAGATTAACTGACACCCCATCAAAGAAGGAAGGTGAATCTAGAAGAAACACAACCTCCTCCTCATCCACTGTTGCTTAAAATCATCCAGCTGAAGTTGATTCTGATATTATCTTAAAAGCACTCGATAAATCCTCAGGGTCATCAGCAATCATCCAACCACCTGCATTTAAGATTAATTTCTGATGACACCAACACAAATTGGAGACTGTAGTAAGAGAGATTCATAATTCACATATGGGTCCAGAGACTCCATTAAAAAAAAAACCTTTATTTTTCTTCTTGGTTTTGTTTAGCGCTGATGATCACTAGCAGGTTGATGTTTGAAGGAGTCTGGCATCAGACATTGGACTGTTGTGAACGTGTTGGAGACAGTTTCTGAGCTGAGGCTCCCTATGGTGGTTGCTGACGGTACTGAAGCTGTATCTAATGACAGGTCCTCCTCACCTGCCAGCGATGACTGGCAATCAGGAGTCACTGACTGGGCTGATATAAGGGAGCTGCCTTCCCATGATCCTCTCCGGTGATCAATTGTTGTTTCCTGATTCATTTGGAAGTCTGCTAGTGTTTTGCCTTCGTCTGCTACCTTTAGATAAGATATTTTCTGCTTGTTTCTATTGTGTTTGCTATTTCCATTTTTGTCTGCACCTTTGTGAAGGTTAGCCGGGTCCCCTCCTGGGGCCTGTGCTACTTTCTGTTTTTCAGTAGCCACTGTGATTTGTCCAATTGCTCTTTCCCTGCTTTTCGAGTGGCTGCGGGTTAGCTTTGTTCACACTGAGATCTGATTAAGTGGGTGGCAAGATCGTGTGATCTCAGCATTTTTTAAATCAGAAGTGTTGGAAGTTTTGCTAGGGTTTTGCTGAGTTGCAGATAGTATTCTTTCCTGTCCTGTCCTATTTAGACAGTGTTTGGCCCCAGCGTTTGCTCACTCTATTTTCTGTCTGCGTCTGTGTTTCGTCTTGTCTAACCGCCATTATATGTTTGGGGGCTGCCTATTCCTTTGGGGCTCTACTCCGGGGCAGTTATCTTTAGGTGTAGCTGGCTCTCCGGCTGTGCCGAGGCATCTAGGACCACCGTAGGTACGCTCCACGGCTGCTTCTAGTTGTGCAGTTAGTTTAGGGATCTGCAACACATTAGTTTCCAACCTCTCAGGTGTTCGGCTGCCTTGCTGTTTTGGTCCTGTCCTCCTCATTTACCAAATCATAACAAAATCACCGGCCTTACTGAAAATTCTATGGTACTCAACAGAAGGGAAAAATAGTAAAAAAAAAATTGTCAGAATTTTTTTTTTATATACATTTTTCCCTCTTTTTCTCTGGGGGCTGAGGAGGAATTTTTTCTCAATGGAAATCAAGCATTTGTCCGAGTGTGTGGAGCAGCTTGCTGCTGAAGTTCGGAGTATGGCAATCTATCTCACTCAGATGTCTGCTGTAGAGCCTAGGATTCCTACTCCAGAGTTGTTTTTTGGGGATCGCTCTAAATTTTTGAATTTTAAAAATAACTGTAAGTTGTTTTTTGCCTTGAGGCCTACGTCCTTGGGGAACGTTGCACAGCAGGTTCAAATTGTCATCTCCCTGTTGCGCGGCGACCCTCAGGATTGGGCCTTTTCCCTGACACCTGGGGATCCTGTCTTGACTGATGTTGATGTGTTTTTTCAGGCTCTGGGGTTGTTGTATGATGAACCTAATGTTACTGATCAAGCTGAAAAGACCTTGTTGGCATTGAAACAGGGTCAGGAAGCTGCAGAGCTATACTGTCAGAAATTCCGAAAGTGGGCAGTCCTTACTAAATGGAATGACGATGCCCTGGCAGCTCTTTTTCGGAAGAGTCTGGCAGAGACTGTAAAGGACATTATGGTGGGATTTCCTGTGCCCTCTGGGCTCAATAACTCTATGGCATTGGCCATTCAAATTGACAGACGTCTACGTGAGCGTAGAAATATGCGAGAGGTGGTGACACCTTGCGAGCCAGCCCCTGAGCCCATGCAGTGTGATGGAGTGACTTCTGGGGCACAGCGTCATGAGTTTCGTAAGCGTAATAAGTTGTGCTTCTACTGTGGTGATGCTTCTCATGCTATTTCCGTCTGCCAGTTGTTTTGGGTAGTGTTCAGACTAAATTTCTGTTGACTGTTACCCTGATTTGCTCCGTGTCCACATTTTCGGCTCAGGCTTTTGTTGATTCAGGAGCAGCTATTAACCTGATGGATTTTGATTTTGCCAAACGTTGTGGCTTTCCCATGATACCCCTGCGGAAGTCTATTCCTTTTCTGGGTATTGATTCTACCCCTTTGGCGGAGAATAAACCCCAGTTTTCGACCCAGGTGATAATGCGGGTTGAACCGGACCACCAAGAGAATTGCAAATTTTTGGTGTTACATAATTTACATGACATTATTGTACTGGGTTTTCTTTGGTTACAGACTCATAGTCCTGTTTTGGATTGGAAGTCTGTGTCTGTGACCAGTTGGGGTTGTCAATGTGTTCGTAGTGACTCTCCTGTTTTTTCTACCTCTCCCCAGTCAGAAGATGTCCCTGACTATTTGACTGATTTTTCTGATGTGTTTAGTGAGAGTAAATCTGCGTCCTTGCCTCCACATAGGAGTTATGATTGTGCTATTGAGTTGGTACCAGGTTGTAAATTTCCCAAGGGTCGGCTCTTCAATTTATCTGTACCCGAGCATAATGCTATGCGATTATATATCAAAAAGTCTTTGGAAAAGGGTCATATCACACCATCCTCTTCACCCTTGGGCGCCGGCTTTTTCTTTGTGGCCAAGAAGGATGGTTCATTGAGACCATGTATTGACTATCGTCTCCTTAATAAGATCACAGTTAAATATCCATATCCGTTACCCCTGATTTCTGATTTGTTTTCCAGAGTGAAAGGTGCTAGTTGGTTTACCAAGCTTGACCTTAGGGGGGCATATAATCTTATTCGCATTAAGCACGGGGATGAATGGAAGATGGCGTTTAATACTCCTGAGGGACATTTTGAGTACCTAGTGATGCCTTTTGGGCTCACTAATGCTCCTTCCGTCTTCCAGTCTTTCATGAACGATATTTTCAGGGACTTGGTGGATAAGTTTCTGATCGTTTATTTGGACGATATTTTGATATTTTCCAATGACTGGGATTCTCATGTGGAACATGTTCGGAGGGTATTCCGGATTTTGAGAGAGAATGCTTTGTATGTTAAGGGATCAAAATGTCTCTTTGGCGTACAGAAGGTTTCGTTTTTGGGATTCATTTTGTCTCCGTACGCTATTGAAATGGACCCGCTCAAGGTTCAGGACATTTGTGATTGGGTTCAGCCCACTTCTTTTGAAGGCTCTTCAGAGATTTTGGGTTTTGCTACTTTCTACTGTAAATGTATAAGTAATTTCTCTGGTATTGTGAAACCACTGAGTGATTTAACCAAAAAGGGTTCTAATGTTGTAAATTGGTCTCCTGAGGCAGTTTCTGTGTTTCAGGAGCTTAAGCGCAGATTCACTTCTGCTTCTGTTCTACGGCAACCTGATGTTTCTCTTCCATTTCAGGTGCAGATAGATGTGTCTGAAATTGGTGCAGGAGCCGTTTTGTCCCAAAGAGATACTGTAACCTCTAAGATTAACCCTTGGGCCCTCTTCTCCTGAAAGTTTTCCCAGCTGAACGTAATTATGATGTGGGGAATCGGGAATTATTGGCTATGAAGTGGGCGTTCGAAGAGTGGAAACATTGGTTGGAGGGAGCCAAACATCAAGTTGTGGTCCTCACTGATTACAAAAACTTGATGTATCTCGAATCAGCCAAACGATTGAATCCCAGACAGGCCAGGTGGGTCTTGTTTTTCACACGTTTTAACTTTGTGGTCTCCTTCCTCCTGGGTACTAAGAATGTTAAGGCGTATGCCCTCTCTAGGAGTTTTCTTGCGGATTCTATGGATATGGCTGAGCCTACTGCCATTCTGAAGGAGAGTGTCATTCTTTCCGCTATCTCACCCGATTTGAGACTGGCCCTGGAGCAATTTCAGGGGGATAAACCTGAGCGTTGCCCTGCGGGGAAATTGTATGTCCCAGACCAATGGAGAGAAAAAGTTATGTCTGAAGTTCATTGCTCTGCGTTGGCTGGTCATCCTGGTATTTTTGGTACTAGAGATTTGGTGAGTCGGTCCTTTTGGTGGCCCACTTTATCTTGCGATGTCAGGAATTTTGTGCAGTCCTGTGGGACTTGTTCTCGTTCCAAGCCCTGTTCTCGCTCTAGTGGATTGTTAATGCCACTGCCGGTGCCCAGGAGGCCATGGACCCATATCTCTATGGATTTTATCTCCGACCTCCCTGTCTCTCAGAGAATGACTGTCATTTGGGTGATCTGTGGTAGATTCTCCAAGATGATCCATCTTGTGCCACTGCCTAAGTTGCCATCCTCTTCTGAGTTTTTACCCTTGTTTTTTCAGCATGTGGTTCGTTTGCACGGCATTCCAGAGAACATTGTGTCTGACAGGGGAGTCCAGTTTGTTTCCAGATTTTGGAGGACATTCTGTTCTAAACTGGGAGTTCAGCTGTCTTTCTCCTCTGCGTTTCATCCTCAGACCAATGGGCAGACTGAGAGAACAAACCAGACTTTGGAGACTTATTTGAGATGTTTTATGTCTGCGGATCAGGATGACTGGGTCTCTTTTTTGCCCCTGGCTGAATTCGCTCTTAATAATAGGGCCAGTTCTGCCACTCTGATGTCCCCTTTCTTCTGCAATTCCGGGTTTCATCCTTGATTTTCTTCGGGGCAGGTGAAGGCTTCTGTCTGTCCGGGTGTTGACTCTGTGGTAGAAAGAATGCAGCAGATTTGGGATCAAGTAGTGGATAAGTTGTCTCTCTCTCAGGAGAAGGCCCAACGTTTTGCCAACTGGCATAGACTGATGGTCCTCGGTTTAAAGTGGATGACTTGGTTTGGTTATCCTCAAAGAATATCCCTATGAAGGTTGCATCTCCAAAGTTTAAGCCAAGGTTCATTGGACCTTATAGGATCTTGAAAGTACTTAAAGGGAATCTGTCACCCCAAAAATGCCATATCAAGTAAAGATATGGCTGAATAGAGCGTCCCATAACTAAGCTAACGATGGGTATCATATATCATGATACCCCCGTTTTCATAGCAAAATACCTTTGTAAAGTTGGTGATTGAACGTGTCAGTCACTGCAGTCAGGTCAGGAGGGCGGCGGTTTTCATGTCCTCCCCCGCCCCAGCTCCTCGTAATCTGTTGCCTATCGCCGTCTTTGAATACCACAGACGGCGTTAGTTTCCCGCAATTGCGCAATTCAAAATTGTGACCGGCGCATGCGCAGTATGCTTTGCCCAGCAGTGGGCAAAGCATAAAATGACTACAGCGCATGCGCTAGTCTTTCCTTGCCCCGGAAAATCCTGCTTGCCTTGGACGACTTCCGGGGCAAGGAAAGACTAGCGCATGCGCTGTAGTCATTTTATGCTTTGCCCACTGCTGGGCAAAGCATACTGCGCATGCGCCGGTCACAATTTTGAATTGCGCAATTGCGGGAAACTAACGCCGTCTGTGGTATTCACAGACGGCGATACGCAACAGATTACGGGGGGCGGGGGAGGACATGAAAACCGTCGCCCTCCTGACCTGACTGCAGTGATTGACACGTTCAATCACCAACTTTACAAAGGTATTTTGCTTTGAAAACGAGGGTATCATGATATATGACACCCACCGTTAGCTCAGTTATGGGACGCTCTATTCAGCCATATCTTTACTTGATATGGCATTTTTGGGGTGACAGATTCCCTTTAATCCAGTTTCTTTTCGCTTGGTTCTTCCAGCGACGTTTAAGATTCATAACGTCTTCCACAAATCTTTATTGAAAAGGTTTGTCGAGCCAGTTGTTCCTATGGCTGTGCCTCCTGAGCCCGTTTTGGTTGAGGGCATTCTGGAGTATGAAGTGGAGAAGATATTGGATTCTCGTTTCGCTAGACAGAGACTCCAGTACTTGGTTAAGTGGAGAGGTTACGGTCAGGAGGGCAATTCTTGGGTGTTTGCTTCTGACATTCATGCGGAGAGTCTGGTTCATGCCTATCAACGAGCTCATCCTGATCGGCCTGGTGGCGCAGGTGAGGGTTTGTTGGTGACCTCTCCTCAAGAGGGGGGGTACTGTTGTGAACGTGTTGGAGACAGTTTCTGAGCTGAGGCTTCCTCTGGTGGTTGCTGACGGTACTGAAGCTGTATCTAATGACAGGTCCTCCTCACCTGCCAGCGATGACTGGCAATCAGGAGTCACTGACTGGGCTGATATAAGGGAGCTGCCTTCCCATGATCCTCGCCGGTGATCAATTGTTGTTTCCTGGTTCATTTGGAAGTCTGCTGGTGTCTTGCCTTCGTCTGCTACCTTCAGATAAGATATTTTCTGCTTGTTTCTATTGTGTTTGCTATTTCCATTTTTGTCTGCACCTTTGCGGAGTTTAGCCGGGTCCCCTCCTGGGGCCTGTGCTACTCTCTGTTTTTCAGTAGCCACTGTGATTTGTCCAATTGCTCTTTCCCTGCTTTTCAAGTGGCTGCGGGTTAGCCTTGTTCACACTGAGATCTGATTTAGTGGGTGGCGAGATCGTGTTATCTCAGCATTTTTGAAATCAGAAGTGTTGGAAGTTTTGCTAGGGTTTTTTGTTATGTTTTGGTAGCTGAGGAGGCAGGAGCAAAAAAACGCATAGGCAGCCTAACACCAGAGAGGTTGGAAACTAATAGGTTGCAGACCCCTAAACTAACCGCACAACTAGAAGCAGCCGTGGAGCGTACCTACAGTGGTCCTAGACGCCTCGGCACAGCCGGAGAGATAGCTATCCCTGAAGATGGAAAGAGGAAAGCTAACTGCCCCGAAGTAGACCCCAAAAGAGTAGGAAGCCCCCAAACATATAAAGGCTGTTAGACAAGATGAAAATACGAACACAGACAGAAAATAGATTGAGCAAACGCTGGGGCCCAAAACTATCTAGATAGGACAGCACAGGAGAGAATACTGTCTGCAACCCAGAAAAACCCTAGGAAAAACTCCCAACACTTCTGAATCCAAAAAACACTGAGACCACACGGTCTCGACCACCTATATCAGATCTCTGGTGTGGACACGTAGCTACCCAGCAGTAAAATATCACAAGAACTGAGCAAATGAACAAATACAAAAACGAACGGAAACCAGCTAAAGCCCCCCAAAGGGGACCCGCCTGAAGACAAAAAGCAATGCAGCAAAAAGCAAGGAATTCAAGCCACAGTAAAAAAACTGAAAGAGACTTATCTGAAAGCAAGCAGGACTCAGCAGGAAAGCAAGCTGAATTACAAACTAGTCCAGGAAGCACAATTGATCACCTGCGAGGATCATGGGAGGTCAGCTCACTTATATCAGGCCAGTCAGTACCACCTGACTACCACTCGTTATCTGCAGGTGTAGGACTCTTGGTGTTCAACATAGGTACAATACCCTCAGCAACCACCAGAGGGAGCTTCAGCTCCGAAGTCATCTCCAAAACGTTCACAACAGGTTTTGCTGAGTTGCAGATAGTATTCTGTCCTGTCCTATTTAGGCAGTGTTTGGCCCCAGCGTTTGCTCACTCTATTTTCTGCCTGTGTTTGTGTTTCGTCTTGTCTAACCGCCATTATATGTTTGGGGGCTGCCTATTCCTTTGGGGCTCTACTCCGGGGCAGTTAGCTTTCCTGTTTCTATCTTTAGGTGTAGCTAGCTCTCCGGCTGTGCTGAGGGGTCTAGGACCACCGTAGGTACGCTCCACGGCTGCTTCTAGTTGTGCGGTTAGTTTAGGGATCTGCAACCCATTAGTTTCCAACCTCTCAGGTGTTCGGCTGCCTTGCTGTTTTGGTCCTGTCCTCCTCAGTTACCAAATCATAACATTGGACAATTTATCCTGTTCCCAGCATAGTAGTAAAGTTCACCTTCGTTGTGGGGCAGTTGGTTATTGCATCAAGAATTTCCGCACAATTACAGCACAATTATGGTTCTACTGTTCTGTCAAGGGAGGCTAAATAAATGTTGACTAACTTTTCTAAATTTCTTCAATAATCTGTTTCTACTTAAAAGATAATCTTTGTTGTGTTGTAGATTTAATATCTGGATTCCTACAAATAGATCTCAGGACCTTCATATTCCAGTAAATGGGGGGAGGGGGAATTACTAAGTGTCCACCGACTGTGTTCTAGGCAAATAAATTTTTTATGCCTAATTAATGTTTCACACTGTAAAAATGTCATCCAGAGCTGTTCAATCGTAAGCAATTCTTATTGCCCTGCGGCTGAAGCATGTTGTGATATCTGTGATCTGAATACAGAGAAATGCTGAAGGGAAATAGATCACGCTAAGGCCGGGATCACACTTGCGAGAAACACAGCCGAGTTTCACATGTTAATTCCCAGTACTGGCGCCGGCACTCGGGAGTGGAGCATGCGGCTGCATGTATTTCTGTGCAGCCGAACGCTCCACTCCCGAGTGCCGGCACCAGTGCTGGGAATTCACATGCGAGACTCGGCCGTGTTTCTCGCATGTGTGATCCCAGCCTAATAGTGATCTAAATACTGAGATGTGTACAGAGGAATGCTAGTAGTACACAGATTGTGGTTTTCTATCAACTTCATCTGCATTTAAAAATTTGTATCTAATGCTGGTAATTAAAAAAAAAAAACTAGTGTTGGCAGGGCGCAGTGCCATACGACTATCTATTTGCTCTTCCTGTACAACGCTATAATTTTTTTAAAATTAATATTTATTTGGAGTCCTCATTGGGAGGGGGTAGACACAAGAAACGATAGGTGAACTCTGCTGAGACCACTAACACCCCTTTGCAAACACTAACGTGGGTGTTGCAACACAGAACACTTTCACCCTAATGATCTAGTAGTGGGGTCTGAAGAGACGTGGACGATGGCCTCCTAGAAATCTTTACCCAATTTAAAGGAGTGGGTCTCTTATACTTGTAATGCCCATACACTAAGTGTATGTGCTGACAAACATTTCCCCTGGGGGGTACAAATCAACATGCTGTGTAAATATTTTTTTTACGGGCATCATAAACACCCTTGAAAACACTAACGTGGCTGTTGCATCATAGAACACGTTCATACTGGTGTTCTAATGGTGGTGTCTGAAGAGACGTGGAGGATGTCCTCCTATAAATCTTTTCCCAATTTAAAGGAGCAGGTCTCCTATACTTGTAATGCCCATACACTAAGTGTATGGGCTGATAAACATTTCCCCCTGGGGGTATACATGAACATAATGTGTAAACATTTTTTTTACTGGCATCAAAAACACCCTTTAACACAATAATGTGGCTGTTGCATCACGGACCACGGTCACCCTGGTGATATGGTGGTGGTGTATGAGGAGAAGGAGGAGGATAACACACCAAATAGCCAAAGTCAGGAAGCGTATACCCATGCGTGGTGTGAAGAGGTGCATGGTAATAGACCTCCCAAAAAAAGACACTGTATTGGAGGTTATGTTTCGCTGTTATCATTCGGTGGTGTAGAGAAGTCTGCCCCAATCCAGCCCTTGTTCATTTTTATAAGAGTCAGCCTGTCAGCATTTTCAGTTGACAGGTGGATGCGCTTATCAGTTATAATTCCACCAGCGGCACTAAAAACCTGCTCTGACAAAATGCTAGCGGCAGGGCAGGCCAGGACCTCCAAGGTGTAGAGAGCCAGCTCATGCCATGTGTCCAGCTTAGATACCCAATAATTAAAGGCACAGAGGAATCACAGAGGACGTTGTTATGGTCAGCAAGGTACTCCCTCAGCATCTTCCCAAACTTTGCACTCCTTGTGAGTGTACCCCGCGCCTTAGGGCCTGTGCGATGTCTGAGAAAACTCTTCCATAACTTTGCCAGTGTTACCCTGCCTCTGCTGGATTGGAGTTGTGTCTCTCTTGCCTGTACTCCTTGGTTGTCCAACGAACTGTGACCTCTGCCGCTAGCGTTTTCAGATGGGAATTTTTTTTTTTCAAATTCCCCAACAAAGCCCCTCTGGTACTGCACCATTTTAGTACACCTGTCTGCCTCTGGAAGAAGAGATTGAAAGTTCTCCTTTTATCATGGGTCTAGAAGTGTCACCAACCAGTAATGAGTGTCACCCAAAATTTTGAGAATGCGAGGGTCATGGGAAAGGCAGCGCAACATAAAGTCAGCCATGCGTGCCAGACTGCTAACAGTCAAGACTTCCGTGTCCTCACCAAGAGGACGACTGACCATGCGGTTCTCCTCCTCCTCCTCCCTGTCCTCAGGCCATCCACGCTGAACAGACGATATGACAGTTGTACTTGTAGTACCATCTATAGCGCATGAAAGTAGCTCCTGTTCTTCCTCCTCCTCCTCTTCCTCATTGTCAACCAATCAACGTTGAGATGACATGAGGCTGGGCTGTGTGTAATCACCCTGTATGGTTCCTTGCTCCATCTCATCGTGCTCTGCCTGCAATGCATCCTCTTTCATTGTGAGCAGAGAGCTTTTTAGAATGCAGAGAAGCGGGATGGTGACGCTAATTATGGCGTCATCGCCGCTCAGCATCTTGGTGGACTCCTCAAAGTGTTGTAGGATGGTACATATGTCTGACATTCATGTCCACTCCTAAGGTCTTATGTGTGGAGTCTGAACAGAATAACGACAGCCTTGTTGCTGCCCTCTTCTGCTCACAAATCCTTTCCAACCTCTGCAGTGTAGAGTTCCAGCGCATGGGGATATCACACACCACTCGGTGAGCCGGAACCTGCAAACGCTGCTGAAGCACGGCAAGGGCGACAGAAGCTGTAGCTGACTTTCTAAAATGGGCACATTGGGAATACTTTCACAAGCAGATCAGGCAGCTCCGGGTAGCTTTTGAGAAACCGTTGAACAATGAGGTTAAGCACATGGGCCAGGCATAGTACGTGTGTGAGCTCGCCTCGCCTCAGAGCCGCCACCAGGTTCTGGCCATTGTCACACACGACC
>JARQOD010000908.1:28499-88025 GCA_033576555.1 Oophaga sylvatica
AGAAATTTTATTTAAAAAAAAAAGAGTCTCCAAAATGGTGCGGGGTAGGAAGCAATTTTGCTGCAATGGGACCCCCGCTGTGAAGGGGGAAAAAACTCTAACTCATCGGGTTACACGATTGATCGGGTTGGGGGGGGGGGAAGGAAGGTGAGTCAGAGAAAAGGGGGGAGGGGTAATTTTCCCCTGTGCTTGCAAACGGGTGGGGTTTGTAGTATTGGGGGAAATTCGGGAAACAGCACAAAAATGAAGCTGCAATATCATCACACCTCCCCCCCTTTGGGGCCTCGGAGGCATGCCCTCTGGGTAATCCCCCAGCCCCCAGGGGTTGCCACGGGGCCCCAACCATTCCCATATCACTGCCTTTTTGTGTTGTACGGCAAAATCTACTGCTGCGGGCCGGGATGTCCGGGGGGGATCCCTTCCCCCCCCGGGCAGTTTGCGAGGGGTGGGGACGCAGGCTTCACGTTCGTGAGGGGCCTTATCATTTTGGGGAAAAGGGCCTTGCCCCTACCCCGGTTGTCAAGGGACCACGTGGGGGGCGGGGTTTGAGCGTTGGTGCACAGAGGGGCCTTCCTCCGAAAGTTTTCCTTTGGGTAGGGGGCCCAGCCCCCCACCTTTTGACCCCCCTGGTAGGTCCGCCCCGGCGTTCGGGTCGTACCATGCCGGTCACCCCTGACCTGGCCCGTTGTCGTGAAACCAACGCTAAGGTCTGCATTTGCCGCGGAAGGCATGACATAAACCAGATGATATTCCGTGGGGGTTTGGTCATTTCCCAGGATTCTCTTATCAACCCAAGGGGTCCCCGGACTCGCCTACCATACAGGAGCTCGAAGGGGGAGAACCCCGTCGAGGCCTGCGGGACTTCTCTGTAGGCAAATAGCAGGTGTGGGAGGTACCGCTCCCAATCGCGTCCCTGGGTCTCAACCAGCATGCGGAGCATCTGTTTGAGGGTACCGTTGAAGCGCTCACACAAACCATTGGTCTGTGGGTGATACGCACTCGATACCATACGCGTCACCTGCATTTTGCTGCAGAGAGCCTTCATTAGGCGAGACATAAATTGGGTCCCTTGATCGGTAAGCATCACCCTGGGAAATCCTACCCGTGAAAAGATGGTCACCAGTGCATCCGCCACCTTATCTGCCCTAGTTGAGGACAGAGCTACTGCCTCCGGGTACCGGGTAGCGTAGTCTACCACAGTAAGAATGTATTGCTTTCCAGAGCTGCTGGGATGGCCAGCGGGCTCACAATGCCCACCGCGATCCTCTGGAAAGGCTCCTCTATCACTGGCAACGGGATCAGGGGAGCCTTAGGAGCAGGCCCCGCCTTCCCCACTCT
This sequence comes from Oophaga sylvatica, assembly GCA_033576555.1. Taxonomy (NCBI): domain Eukaryota; kingdom Metazoa; phylum Chordata; class Amphibia; order Anura; family Dendrobatidae; genus Oophaga; species Oophaga sylvatica. Next base: position 29,838 of record JARQOD010000908.1, read on the forward strand.
TTGACAGGTGATACAGGAGCGGCAGTAGTCACATCTGTCCCCATCTTGGGCCAATAGAAGTGTTGAGACAGCCGTGCCTTAGTTTTGCTGATCCCCAAGTGTCCAGCGAGTGGAATCTCATGGGCAATCCTCAACAACTCACCTCGGAACTGGTGCGGGATGACCAGCTGTTTTTCCCTCAACCACTCCTTTTGGGAATCTCCGGGTACTGTCTCCCGGTACAACCTTCCTCGTTCCCAGAACACCCTCTCATCAGTCACGGAGGTGGGCGTCTCGGCGAGGTGCCTCAAGTTCTCCAGGCTCGCATCTGAGTGCAGAGCTGCCTGGAACTCCTGGCTGGAGGCAGCCAGAAGTGACGTCAGGGTTCCTTCCTCACTGGGACCCTCTGGGACCGGCTCTGGGTCCAACTCTGGTTCAGTCTCTCCTGTAGCGGAGGAGGGTCCAGATGGTAGGGCGCTACCTGCGATCCGGGCACTCTGACTGCGGGTGACAGCAGCTACATATGCCGTCTCCCCGGGGGTTTCCATAGACCCATCAGCCTGCGCTGCTATGGGCTCTACCTCCCCATCCACCCCCAGCACTTCAGGAGCAGTGCTACTTATGGGCCAGTTACCTTCCTCGGTGGCACTGGTCAGTGTCATGGCGTCACCTTCCTCCCGGTTCCCATGCACCTCCCCATTTCCTTGAGCACTGTCGCTTGCTCCTGCTAGGGGTTCCTCAGCCGTCTCACTCCGCAGAGCGACGGGACTGAACGCTCCTGTACCTGTGGACACATCTACCACTTCAGAGAAAGGGTTAACAGATTCAGATGGCACAGATACATCACTATCAACATCATTCCTAGGGAAAGAAAGGTTATCAGTTGCATCATCACTTCGCAAAGCATTAGCAGGTAACACAATCAGTTTCACATCATCATCAAACATCATGGTTAACGTTAACCTTATCATCAGATTGGGAAGGGGTGTCAGGGACATAGTACGCCACCATCCTCCCCAGATCAGTCCCCAATAAAACATCAGTGGGCAGGTTTTCGGACACCCCCACTTCCTTCACCCCGCTCCCGGCACCCCAGTCAATGAAAACTTGGGCTATCAGCAAGGGGTAGTGGACGCCCCCAATCCCTGTGACAGTTAAGGTTTTCCCCGGAATCAACTCTTCAGGGGCCGCCAGTTCGGGTCGGATGAGGGTTCGTTCAGCCCCGGTGTCCTTGAGGCCTGTAGCAAGACGGGCCCCCACGCGGACGGGCTGCACGTTGTCATCAACCCTCCCCACCACACCACCCACCAAAAGAACAGAGGCGTTGGGCCCGGAGGCCTTGGCTGGGGGGTTCTTCTGCCTCTCCGGACAGGTGGCGCTGATGTGTCCAGTCCTTTTACAGGAGAAACACTGGCGGGGGTCTGATGTAGGCCGGGCGCTGGCAAAGGGGATAGTGCCTCCAGAGGGACGGCTGGCAGGGGCACTGGGGTTGGTTGCAGGCTTACCCCCTCCCCAGCGGGTGGTGACGGGCTTCCGCACCTCGGGTTTCCGGTTGGCCTCATAGCTGTCGGCGATCCGTGCTGTTGTGACCGCGTCCTCCGGTTCTCGGTCCAGGACGAACTGTCGGACCTCAGCTGGGCACAGATGCAGGAACTGGTCTTTGATCATCAGGTCTTTCAGCTCCTCAAAGGTGTCAACTGACAGTCCATGGATCCACTGGTCAAAGTGGTTCCTGAGTCCTTGCACCACATCGCTATAACTGTCGTGTGGGCCACGTTGGAGGTTCCGGAACTTCTTTCGGTATACCTCAGGGGTTAGCTGGTACTTGGCAATCAGGGCCTGCTTGATGGCCTCATAGTCACTGTCTTGATCTGACGTGAGGGAAGCGAACGCCTCCAAAGCTTTGCCCTTTAGCCCGGGGGTCAAGTACCTGGCCCATTGGTCGGCAGGCAGCCGGTACTGTCTGCAGACTTTCTCAAAGGCCCGCAGAAAAGTGTCCAAGTCTCCTTCCTTTTCCAGCACGGGAAAGTGATCCGGCCGGGGCTTCGGACTCTGAGAGCTGCTGGGTGTACCGCTTTGGGCTGTGGAGGGCATTGCCCCTTGTCTGAGCAGCTCCAGTTCATGGGCTCTCTGAGCTTCCCGCTCGGCTCTCTCAGCCTCCCGCTGTTTGGCCTCTCGCTGCTCGGCTCTCTCTTGAACTTGCTGGATCAGCCTCAGGCGTTCTTCCCGGTTGTCAGTGGGGAGTCCCTCCAGGGCCGCCTGCAGGTAAGGGTCCAACCCGCCCTGGGTGTAAGCATGCAGGGTTTGGGCCTCTGCTGCAGCACCACCTTGGCTTGGGCCGGCTCCTGTGCCCGACACACTCCGATGCTCGCCCAGCTCCTTCAGGGCCTGGACCAGTTGGCTTTTGGTTCGGTTCGTGTGGACAAGGCCGTGTTACTTGCAGATTCCCACAAGAGTGTCCTTGCTCTGCTTTTCGAACCAACTTGCTCCTATGGTAGCCATGTTTGCCAAATAAAAGATAGGATAGAAAACCAAAGAGAAGGGAGGGGTAACCGCAAGTACACACAATTGTCTCAGGACTAATAAACACTGAGTCTGTTCTACAAAACTTTAGTTGCAGGGTCGCTGAAGAACCGTGCAAGTTTTTTAGTGAATGGAATGATTGCTCAAACCAGATCACTAATGCTCTATAATCCCACCGCTCTGCCACCAATATGTGATGAACGGGCACACGGTCCGCCACACGGTAGCCCGGGGTATCACGGCTTGTGATCCCACCGCTGCCACCAATATGTGATGAAACGGTGCACACACACGACGGCTGCTGCCGTCCGACCCGGTAAACTGCAGGGATTTATAATTATCCCACTTCCACTTAGGAACTTGCAGCTCTCTGGCGCCCCCCTTACCCTCAGGTCAGTCAGGGAACTGCACCTAGGATAATCAGTCGCCAGACGGGTCACTTGGATGTGTGCTGGCTATTGGGCACGCTGCAGTGAGGGAATTATAATTACTCCGAGCCGCAGCCGGGTAATACACTTATAATACCCGCTCCGTCACTGCCAACGCCACCCCATATGTCAACACTTAACACCCCCTTCTTTTAAGCTGCCACCAGCTACGGTTTTTCTTACTGAACAATTTATCAAGAGGGTCCATAGCAACCCCAAAACAGTAGCGTAGTGCTTCAGGAACGTGCAAATTCGTTTATAGAGCAGGAGAAACAAACTAATAAATTTATAGGTTTATTCCTTAAAAAAAAGGCAGTGCTTATACAATATAAAAAAAAGATGTAACAAACTGAGGCAATATAGTTATGTACAAATGCAGTTATAAAATAAACGGGATTAAGAATGAAAGACTCACATGATAGTTAGATCATTTACAGGCAAGCCAGGCTGGGGGGGAGGAGCCACACGTCATAGTTCATTTGCAGATCTCTTAGTCAGGACATCACAGCAAGGACTCAGAAAGGGGGGCTCACTGCCAGACTTATACCTGGGGCTGCTGACCTCACGAAAAGGGGAGGGTTTTTCTGGCCACCTCCCAGGGACAGAAGTGTATGATTTGAGCTCTGAAAGTCATAAGGACCATAACTCGTCCTGTGAGCCTAGCAGAGTAACGGCAGACCTATCAATGATCTTACTTTAAAATGACGGTATAAATGAGTCCAAACTTGGCTGAGCTAGTCCATGGGGAATCCGAGAATTCCATTTCTCGGGTTCTGTTGGAGTTACGGGTTCACCAGTACCACGGGAACGATGCCTGTCAGGCGCATGTTTCACAACAGTACTTTCGTGTTTCTAACGCAAATCCCCACCGTGTTATAACCAAAACAGAATGAAGTCTCCAAAATGGCTGCTAGGGTAGGGACAGCACATGTTGCTGACAATGGGACCCCCGCTGTGAAGCGGGAAAACTCTAGCACTGGCAGCTCAGGTTACACTGAGCTTGCCTGCAGGTTGGGAGGGGGGAAGGGAAGCGTGAGCTGCAGAGAAAAGGAGGGAGGGGTAACTTTGGCCTGTGCTTGCAAACGGTGGGGGTTGTAGTACTATGGGGAAAGTTCTGGAAACAGCACAAGAAATGAAGCTTGCAATATCATCACAAGATCCTAAGATCAAGCAAAACTGACAGAGTAAGGCACCTAAGCACCCGGCTAGCTTAAGAGTAGATAATACAATGAAGTCCAGCAAAGCCAGAAGGGCGGAGCCAGAGTAAATAGGGAAAAAAAGTCATGTGACCAGCAAACTGAAACAAAATCTAACAAGAGGGTTCTAACAATGCGTGGTTGGGGTCATGAGACAAACAAGGCAAGTCTTCATTGTTCAACCACCACAACCCCTTTGTATACCAGACCAATGCCCTAACCCCATAACCTCCCTCTCCAACATAACTGAAGGGGAGCTTAATTGTCTTCTCTCCAAATCGCACCTCACAACCTGTGCACTTGACCCCATCCCAACCCACCTCCTCCCCAACCTCACCACCACTATTATTCCATCCCTAACCCACCTCTTCAACCTATCACTAACTTCCGGTACCTTCCCTTCTGCTTTCAAGCATGCCACAATCACGCCTATCCTTAAAAAGCCAACCCTCGACCCAACCGCTATGTCCAGCTATCGCCCAATATCGCTGCTCCCATTCGCTTCCAAACTCCTGGAGCTGCATGTGCACGCTGAGCTTTCCTACCACTTCTCTTCTAACTTGCTCTTTGACACTCTACAATCTGGTTTCCGCCCCCATCACTCCACTGAGACAGCCCTGACCAAAATTACTAATGACCTACTTACAGCCAAAGCGAACGGACAATACTCTATACTCCTGCTTCTTGACCTGTCCTCTGCTTTTGACACAGTTGACCACTGCCTTCTACTACAGATTCTTTCCTCCTTTGGCGTCAAGGACCTCGCCCTATCCTGGATCTCCTCATACCTTTCCAACCGCACATTCAGTGTCTCCCACTCCCACACTACCTCCTCGTCCCACCCTCTCTCTGTTGGAGTCCCCAAGGCTCTGTTCTAGGACCCCTACTCTTCTCAATCTATACTCTTGGCCTGGGGCAACTCATAAAGTCCCACGGATTCCAGTACCACCTTTACGCTGATGACACTCAGATCTACCTCTCTGGCCCAGACATCACCTCTTTGCTCTCCAGAATCCCGGAGTGTCTATCAGCCATATCCTCCTTCTTCTCCTCCCGCTTCCTCAAACTCAATGTGGACAAATCTGAACTCATAATCTTTCCCCCATCCCACAGATCTTCCTTACCTGACCTATCTATCACAATTAACCACATCACGCTTTCCCCCGTACCAGAAGTCCGCTGCCTCGGAGTAACCCTTGACTCTGCCCTGTCCTTCAAACCGCACATCCAAGCTCTTTCTACCTCCTGTCGCCTTCAGCTCAAAAATATTTCAAGAATCCATCCTTTCCTCAACGCTCAATCTACTAAAATGATTGTGCACGCCCTCATCATCTCCCGCCTCGACTACTGCAACACCCTTTTCTCTGGCCTCCCTGCTAACACCCTCGCACCTCTCCAGTCCATCCTTAACTCTGCTGCACGACTAATTCACCTCTCTCCTCGCTACTCCTCCGCTTCTCCCCTCTGCAAATCTCTTCACTGGCTCCCATTCCCTCACCGTATCCAGTTCAAATTACTAATACTGACCTACAAGGCCATCTATAATCTGTCTCCTCCTTATATCTCTGAACTAATCTCCCAATATCTTCCCTCACGTAATCTCCGATCCTCCCAAGACCGCCTTCTCTCCTCCACACTTATTCGCTCCTCACCCAACCGCCTCCAAGACTTCTCCCGAATATCCCCCATCCTCTGGAATTCTTTGCCCCAACACGTCCGACTATCAAACACACTCGGATCCTTCAGACGGAACCTGAAAACCCATGTCTTCAGGAAAGCCTACAGCCTGCAATGACCCTGCTACCTCCTCACCACTACCGGAGATATCGCCTCAACCAACACCGGAACTGCTGCAACCCCCCGACCTATTGTCTCCTGCCTCACAATCCTGTAGAATGTAAGCCCGGAAGGGCCGGGTCCTCTCCCCTCTGTATCAGTCTGTCATTGTTAGTTTACTGTAAGTGATACCTGTAATCTGTATGTAACCCCTTCTCATGTACAGCACCATGGAATCAATGGTGCTATAGAAATAAATAATAATAATAATAATGAGAGGCCTGCCTGCAGATATTGTCTTAGGAAATTATGTGGGAGACCTACAATGCAGGAAGTAGAGTTTGAGTTAAAGATTATGTAAAATGGAGCTCGGCCTTCAATCCTACAACTTCACCATACAATAAAGAAGAGGCAGTCAACACCAAAAAGCTGATATATTGTCCAGACAGGAGCCATGAGTCATGTCGGCCATGTCTACGTGTACTTGACAAGTGACCTATTGAGGTCACTAGTCTGTACACAACTTGATGGGGGAAGGGGTTGTAACAGAGTGTCACCCCAGCCTGTACACATGGACCATACTGTAATCAGGCCTACATTAGCATTCCTTGTCCTGCATCTGGTGGGGTCATGTTTGTCTTTGTTCCTCTCTGCAGGGGGCATCCAGGAATACACAAACCTGCAGAAAGGGTTTCTGGAACATTCTTAATCCTTGTAGCTATGTTTAAGGGGGTGGGTGTTAGTATCTCTGCCCAACAAGGGGGCTGATCCCAATAGAGGTAGGACAATAAGCCACATGTTGAGTTGTTACTTGATGGTGTGTCTTGGGAAGGGCGAGGATCTGCTGCTGCGGCCAGGTCTTTTGCCATCTATGGAGATTGGAGATCATTTGCCATGTGGGATTGTGATGTCTCACCACCCTGCTGGATTTGAGGACTGAATCTAAAGGCTGTTGATGGATATTCCTTGGTTTTGGATTACTGTGTGGCGCGATTTGTCCCTTTTTGTGAGGCCACCTTGCAGACTCTAAGGAACCATATCTACGATTGGTGTTATATTTTTCCCATCTCAATAAAAGTTGTTGGATTGTTCATCGGCCTGCTGCCCTCGTATGCCGTGTCACATACCCCGTCACAGCATCCTCATAATCTCACGTTCCACAAATATACGTGCCTTGGATTCCTTGGACACAGCTGGTTCCTTGTGCATTCCTTCTTAAACTCGGTGGTGCCATCGCATCCTCGTAGTCTTATATTTCCTATACGTATGCACCCTTAATTCCTTGGTACAGAGGAGGTTCCTTTTCATTTCTTCTTACATTCGGTGGTGATGTTGCATCCTCATGCTCTCATGTTCCCACTAAAAACGCAAGAATTCCTGTAATTCATAACGATTTCCACTACATTGAGGATGTGACATCATAAATAGTTACCTCCTATTTTGTTGCATTGAACCATTTCCCTTTTTTTACAAACTTCAGGAGTTTATATGGAGCAAGGACCCCACCTCCATCTGCATGGTGGGGTTCGGGCAGGAACATTATATCCTCAACGTGAACAACCCGTCCTCAGATTCATTATGACAGTGTGGCGTATGTATTGATGGTCATCGTCTGACGTTTCGATGTGTTTGCCATTCATCAAGTAGGAATACAATTCACCGCACACTTTAGCCAAGTCGATGCAAATAAAATGATATTTTATTGTAGTTCTCCACATTAAAGAAGAAAAAGTGCCACGTAGCAAAATAAAATACAAATGCCATACATTAGGCTAATACCCGACGTTTCGATCGTACCCGGATCTTAGTCATCGGTAGCTGTAGGAAAATCAGAAAGCCAGAATCAGTGAAGCACTAAAAATATATACAGAGATATACATATGTACAAAATAACATAACAGAAATAACTATGGATAATATACAGTTGTGGACAAAAAATAACAGATAACTAATATAAATAATATAATAAAGGTATGTTTGCAACAACAATCATGCGGGATATGTTATATAGATAGTATAATCTGAGATTAGTTTGCTTGCAACTCTATATAAGACTATATCCCATTGAAGAAAAGTATAGGGAAAATGAAAGGTACCTTAGAGTTAGGTATTTCAGTGTTAAGGCACTTAAATGAAGACAATTCATAGTGGCCTCTATGGAAAATGGCCAGGTGCTGGGGTAAAAGAGACAACTGAAATTTAAATAACGACATTATAAACAGAATAAACATCATGTCGGAGTCAAGCTGGGGAGCTCATGTCACCTGTAACTGTGGTAGGACAATGTGGTCTAATGAGCCAGAAGAGAGGTAATGCTGGGGGAACAGAAAGTGTGCTGTAAGGACCCCTGACATTCTGTATAGTGGTAGAATCGCATGTCATAGAAGTACCCATAAATACCTGTGTCTGGGGGCTTAGTAAGATGGGGCAGCGCTCCCGCGCTCTGCCCGTATTGCTAGATGCGGCTTGTGTGTGGAAAACAGGGTCAGCCCTGTTCAAATAATAGCGCTGTGTCACGCCGGCCCGGAAGTGCGTCACCGGGACCGGATGTGACGTCGCGTCATCTAACAGAAAGGTTGCGCATGCGCGCTGGCTGTCTGTATCGCCATATTGGTAAATGGCAGACCATACCTGGGCGTATCAAACAGGGAGGAGCGGGATATATGAGCTTAAGTAAGGGGAGCAAGATAAATGAATGTAAGATGCAAACAGTAAAGTAGCTGGCAACTTGTATTTGTGGGAATCTACCGGTAAGAAAATAGGCTGAAGATATGGAGAAAATAAAAATTGAATAGCAGCAATAATGAAATAGAAAAAATTGATGGAAATAAAAATAAAATTAAAAATAAGAATAAAATGGAAATAAATGAAGGAAATAAAATTAAAATAAGGAATGAAAAATGACAAAATTGAATATAGGTAAAGATCAAAAATAATGATAATAAAAATGAAAAAGATGAAAAAATGAAAAATAAAGAAAATGAAAAAAATGAAAAATGAGAATAAAAATAAAATAAAAGTAAAAATAAAATAAAAATAAGAATACAAATGAAGATAAAAATAAAAAAATAAAAATGGAGGAGACTTACTGGTTAGAAAGGTTATCAACGAGTTTGAAAGTTAAATGAAAAAAGATGATTAGAGGAGCCAATTAATCTCCCTGTTAAGGCCCCTAGGGGACAACGTGTCAAGTTTGTGGATCCAATATGTCTCCCTGAGTTTCAGACGTTTAATGCGGTCTCCACCTCTCCGTGATTTTGGTACCTGTTCGATTATTTGGAATTTTAACTGAGCCACTGAATGATTGTGTTCCACAAAGTGATTCGGAAGAGGCAGCCATGTTTTCTTAGTGCGTATTGTAGATTTATGGCTTGCCATCCTCTCTCTGCGTGTTGTGTGGTCTCACCCACGTACAGGACACCACAGGGGCATTTTATAACATAAACAACAAAGTTGGAGTCACATGTGTAGAAGTTTTTTATAGGAAAAGATTTTCCTGTACGTGGGTGAGTTACCGAATCACCTTTAATGACATTGGAGCAGGAGGCACAATTTAGACAAGGGTAGGTACCAAACCGACGTGAGGTGAGATAACTTTGTGTTAGGTTAGGTTGCGAGCTGCCAATGTCCGCCCGTACTAGTTTATCCCTAACGTTGGGTGCCCTTCTGCTACACATTAGAGCAGGAATAGAAAATGCAGGAATGGTAGGGTAAGCTTTTGTTAGAAGTGACCAGTGTTTACGAATGATAGAATGAATTTTGAACATGAGTGGGTGATATGTGTGGACAAATGGCACTCGTGGGTGAGGATCCGGAGGGTTGTGAATGCGTTCTCTCTCGGAGTCAAGTAATCTACTTGGGTAATCCCGTTCTCTGAATTTGGCAGACATTTGATTTAGGCGGGTGTTGAGAAGGTCAGGATCTGTCACTATCCTTGTAATACGAGAGAATTGTGACCTTGGTAGGCTATTTCTTGTTGATTTTGGATGACTGCTAGAATAGTGTAAGAGACTATTACAGTTGGTAGGTTTCACATATAAATCAGTCGTGAGATTGCCTTGAGGATCTTTTATGACCGTGGTGTCCAAGAATGGAATATTATCAATATCATAGTGTATTGTAAATTGTAGGTCTGAATCAATTGAATTAAGGTAGGTGTGGAATGATGACAGTAATTCATAAGGGCCCGTCCAAATAAAGAAGACATCATCGATATAGCGATGGTAACATTTGACATGATTTTGATAGATCTGAGTGGAATAGATGTGTTCCACTTCAAAAAATGCATAAAAGCATTGGCGTAAGCTGGCGCCACGTTATTTCCCATCGCGGTCCCTCGTGACTGGACATAGAACGTATCCTCGAATAAGAAATAGTTTTCATACAGGATTAATTGGAGGAGGTTCATTTTCTTTATTTTTCATTTTTTCACCTTTTCCTTTTTATTATCATTATTTTTGATCTTTACCTATATTCAATGTTTTCATTTTTCATTCCTTATTTTAATTTTATTTCCTTCATTTATTTCCATTTTATTTTTATTTTTAATTTTATTTTTATTTCCATCAATTTTTTCTATTTCATTATTGCTGCTATTCAATTTTTATTTTCTCCATATCTTCAGCCTATTTTCTTACCGGTAGATTCCCACAAATACAAGTTGCCAGCTACTTTACTGTTTGCATCTTACATTCATTTATCTTGCTCCCCTTACTTAAGCTCATATATCCCGCTCCTCCCTGTTTGATACGCCCAGGTATGGTCTGCCATTTACCAATATGGCGATACAGACAGCCAGCGCGCATGCGCAACCTTTCTGTTAGATGACGCGACGTCACATCCGGTCCCGGTGACGCACTTCCGGGCCGGCGTGACACAGCGCTATTATTTGAACAGGGCTGACCCTGTTTTCCACACACAAGCCGCATCTAGCAATACGGGCAGAGCGCGGGAGCGCTGCCCCATCTTACTAAGCCCCCAGACACAGGTATTTATGGGTACTTCTATGACATGCGATTCTACCACTATACAGAATGTCAGGGGTCCTTACAGCACACTTTCTGTTCCCCCAGCATTACCTCTCTTCTGGCTCATTAGACCACATTGTCCTACCACAGTTACAGGTGACATGAGCTCCCCAGCTTGACTCCGACATGATGTTTATTCTGTTTATAATGTCGTTATTTAAATTTCAGTTGTCTCTTTTACCCCAGCACCTGGCCATTTTCCATAGAGGCCACTATGAATTGTCTTCATTTAAGTGCCTTAACACTGAAATACCTAACTCTAAGGTACCTTTCATTTTCCCTATACTTTTCTTCAATGGGATATAGTCTTATATAGAGTTGCAAGCAAACTAATCTCAGATTATACTATCTATATAACATATCCCGCATGATTGTTGTTGCAAACATACCTTTATTATATTATTTATATTAGTTATCTGTTATTTTTTGTCCACAACTGTATATTATCCATAGTTATTTCTGTTATGTTATTTTGTACATATGTATATCTCTGTATATATTTTTAGTGCTTCACTGATTCTGGCTTTCTGATTTTCCTACAGCTACCGATGACTAAGATCCGGGTACGATCGAAACGTCGGGTATTAGCCTAATGTATGGCATTTGTATTTTCTTTTGCTACGTGGCACTTTTTATTCTTTAATGTGGAGAACTACAATAAAATATCATTTTATTTGCATCGACTTGGCTAAAGTGTGCGGTGAATTGTATTCCTACTTGTAGTCTTGGTACCTTGATTGGTCCATTTTCACCAGCACCGCCTTAATTGACCTGTGTGCACACCCTTATCTAACACTTTGCCATTCATCAGACAGGAACCTGATTAATCGTAATTGTACTCATCACTGTCAACGGCAAAGCATTAACATTTTGAATTTAAAATGATCCAACATCCCAAATCCCACAATGGCCTCCATCACCTTCAGAAGAAATGCTGCCGGTAACGCATTCATCACTCACAGCGCACTGCTCAAATCGTCCCCGAGAGTCTTAACAGTGTCACATATGACCATGACCTGTAACAAATAGACTTTATAAACGGTTATGAAAATCGAGGCGTCACGTGTAGACCTGCAAGGTGAAGAACCCCAGGCCCAGATCCTCTACCAACCGCACAGCAAACTATTTTCTCAAGTGAAAAATCACTTTTTACAAAAGTCACCTGTGTCTATGAGGGTAAGATGTTGCGGGTGATTTTCCTCCTTGCTCCATCCTTTGGTAATTCACTTTCTCCGATCTTCTTCTCTCAAGCTGCAGGTAAAACTAATAAATAGTTGTCAGCTTCGGTATTTTTTAGATGTTCTAATATTGCCCCAAAATATGCAAAATGTCAATCAATGTGAAATGTTTTCTGACTCCGCTGCGCAGCACAATGATCGCATGAATACCTTTCTACGTGTGTCTGTCATCTGTGCCATGGAGTGTGCCAACTGCAGAATCTGATGTGTTGGGTGTGCTGCATGGCGACTTGAGGGTCGTAATCGGGAACACTCGAATGACCGCAGCACTCCAAACCTTTATTTCACCCCATAACTGTAATACCTCACAGTGACTGACACAGATGAAAGTGGCCCCTGTGCAAAACAGGATATTGGCCCCTTTGTGTGTCTGTGACAGAAGCTGCTTGCTGATTTGGAGGTGGATGTGGCCCCCTTATCTCTTGGGCCCCTGCACATGTTGCACTAATGATATGTCCGCCCCGGATACTTCATCCCTTCTAGTCTCTGCAATCAGGCAAAGCCATAATCCTAAACGAGGTGGGGACAGAGTGTCCCGGCGAATCTCCAGCTGAACCCCAGAGATACACATAGATTGGATGTCTAATTATTATTTATATCCTCGTCTCTTGGTTGATTTTTTTTTTCCATTTTTTTTCTATTTCTTTGTTGTTTTGAACATACAGGACTTGTGCATGTCAATTTTCAATATACATGTCAGTTAGATGTTAATTCACAGCTCAGACGCACGTGAGTTTATTGTGTCTGCCATAGAGGAAACAGGTGGCATTCCAGATGACGTGTCCACCACTACAGGAGCTCCTTTGCCTCTCATGCTCTCACTTTCACGAGGCAGTTACAACACGGTCACTCTCCTCCAAATGCATCTTCTGTGTTTCTTTGGCAGCTGAGCATTTACTCAGTAGAGTGCGTGCCAGAACGGAACAGTGGTTAGAGCAGGGGTATCAAACTCATTTTATCCGAGTGCCACATTCTCACAGTCAAACCGTGAGTCAGAGTGGTCAAGGAGTCCAAAGTCAGAAGCCAGGAGGGTACGTCATAAACAGAAGGAAGAGACAAAAGCGTAGTCAGGTAACATTCCGAGGTCAGAGTACCGGGAGCATAACGGATCAGAGCTGAAGGGGTTAAACAGGCGGATGGTCAGAACAAAGTCCAAGGTCAGGCAACAGATCAAACATACTGAACTCCAGGCACAGAAGAACAAACCTCACAAGATGAATGTAGGTCTGGCAGTGGTCTGGGAGAAGCTGCTCAGTTAAGTAGGCCTGGCCATTACCCGGGATAGTGAACACCTGGAGACTGCCGACGCCTCCCAGTCACAGATTGGCTAGTTGAGCTGTCAATCAACACACTGACAGCTCAGCACGCCCCTGAACCAGATTGAATGGCCATGCTGTCCATCAAAGTACTGAAAGCTTCGGGTGAGACGGTGGTTGCTCCCAAGATGGTGCTGACAAGAAGGAGGAAGCGGCCAGGCTCAACGCTGCGTGCCAGCGTCGCATGAGTGCAGCGGCAAAATTGGAGAGGTATGCCTGCAATGTGGAGAGCGCTAAACAGCAAGAGTCAGAGGGTGAGGAGGAGGAAGATGGGGAAGAAGGGATGGAGTCGCAGGAGGAGGTGGAGGGAGGAAAATCCCCAGAGAGCAGTATCCCTGAGGGGGAGAAAATGGTGGTGGCAGCACAGGAGGAGAGTGAGACACAGGAAAACCCCACAATTAAAGATCTGTTCACTGTGCAAGTCCTGGGTGTCCAGTCTGAAGTTGCCACTATTAAAAAAGACATCCATAAAGTCAATACCAGGACGGGGGAAGTGGAAAACAGAGTGGGAGAGGCTGAGGACTGAATTAATAAATTAAAAAAATCGGAAAAACAGCTTAAGCAGCAAATCTCTGAAGTTATGACAAAAAATGATGATCTGGAGAATCGCTCCAGAAGAAACAATATTAGAATTCTTGGCCTTCCAGAAAAGACTGAGAGGAGGGATCCCACGGACTTTGTTGAGAAGTGTAAGTCAAAAGAGATGCTTGAAGTGCAAAATAATGTAAAGAAAGAAAGGACATATGACCTGACAGCAGTAGTGCAGCTCCCCGACGCGCGTTTCGCGTTAGCTTTCTCCAAGGGGTATTTTGCACTGTTTTGCACTTTATGTGGATACCATTTGCTGCTAATGTATTTACTCATAGCCAGTGGATAACTGTGTACACTTGTACCATATTGTGACTTCACTTTTTCTGCTGGTCACATGGCAATTTGGTAATGAGTTATCACCAGACTTACACATATGTCTGGAGGTATTTGCCATTAACTAGTCTTATACTCTCTGTGCTGCAGATTGGAGTATACTCCACCTTCATCTTTGGATAATTTTATCCGGCATGTACTTATGTTTAGGGTGCAAACTTTTGTGCATATTGACAGACTATATCAATTACTTGGACTTCTAGGCCAGCGTGGCATTCTCTTGGAATGTATCTTCTTTTTATTGTTTTTATATTTACTGGTTTTTCATGGCTATACTTCAAGCATCTCTTTTGACTTATGTTTATTTGGTGAAGTGCCATTTCTTTAGGCCAGATATAGGTTTTGAATTAATTTGTTGAGAAGTGGTTGAGGGATCAGATTGGAGCAGATTCACTTACAACATTTTATGCGGTGGAGCGGGCGCATAGAGGACCAATGCAGCCACAACCCCCGGGTAATACCCCGCGTGTCATTATTGCAAAGCTACTTCACTATAAGGACAGAGATATTATCCGCAAAGCACGAGAATCGGGGGAGATTACAATGAACGGCCAACGCATTGATATATACCCCGATTACTCGGTGGCAGCACAGAGACAACGAATGCAGTTTGGAGGAGTAAAAAGACGCCTGAGAGAATTAGGGGCCAAATATTCCATGATGTTCCCTGCTAAACTGCGAGTGGCGGCCATGGATAAAGTTTTCTTTTTTACGGAACCTGAGGAGGCCACAAAGTGGATCGGTGGTAATGAAAAGTCCTTTAGAATTGAAGAATAAGGGATTATCATGGAACTCAAAATACTCCTTAGTGGAGAGGTCAGCTGAGGACGTTTAGGAAACGGACGCCTTCCTAGTTTGCAGTCAATATCTGACATTCAGAATGGAGGCATTAGTAATACACTTTAATACACCTTCATAATTTAAACTTTTTCCCTTTTTGCTTTATTTTCTGGTTTTTGAAAACGATCCAATCCATACTGGTGGCCTAGTAACGGTCGCCTGAGAAAGGCGGTGTTATTGAATGTGTGAACTTTACATATGTAGCCCTGGCGGAGGGCATGGTGGCGATGAGCGTTATCTGTAACCACAGTTATGTTGTGTTATTGTGCAGTATATATTGTTATAACTTTGGGGTTTTTTATATAGAGAAACTGTGGGGGGAAAATATAAGAATGCACTGCGGGAGGGGAGAGGGATGACGTGAGAAGAGAGACAAGTTGGGTAAGTGCGGAGATGATCGGAGAGGTACTATTTCTGGAGGAACAGACCGGGAGCATGCAAGGAGAGGAGGAAGCAGGAGGGAATTGGGGGTGGGGAGCGGGGGAGGGTACCGACAGAAGAAAAGAGAAATTACAGATCAAAGAAAATGGTGTCTAATATATATATAATGGGTAGCTTTAAAGTTATAAGTTGGAATGTTAGAGGCCTATCGGAGAAAATCAGAAGGGCGACAATATTCAAATGTGTGCAGGATCAGGGGGCGGCAGTGATAGGACTTTTGGAAACTCATTTACAGAAGGAAACAACCCATATAACAAACAGAAGGTGGATACAGAGGGCATACCACTCAACATTCTCCAATTACTGTAGAGGAGTCTCGATATTAATCAGCAGATCCACCCCATTTGAAGAAACTGATGTATACATAGATCCAGAGGGACAAGGGGTAGAGGTTAAGGGGGTGTTTTTTGGAAGGCCGTTGTGTTTAGTGGCACTTTACATTCCCCCTCCTTCCTCCAGCACTAAGATCAGAGTGATGAGGAGTATGCTGAGAAAAGAGGAGGAATGCCGCCGCCGCTGATGATGGTGGGAGATTTTAACAATGTGCTAGATACTTTTTGGGATAGAAGTAAGAGGCAGCCGAATGTTCGAGGCAGCACCAATACAGTCTTTGGTAACTTTATTAAAGAAATTGGTCTGATTGATACATGGAGGGTAAGAAATTTAGGGAAAAGAAGTTCCTCGTGTCACTCCACATCACACGGTACACTGTCACTAATAGATTTGGCACTAGCGGATGGATTGGCGGATGCCATGATTAGAGAGGTACAATATCTCCCCAGAATGATCTCCGATCATAGTCCAGTTATGGTGACTATTGGATATGGGCCACAGAGAGGAATAACTAGAGAAGGATGGAAGATGCTCCCTGTATGGCTACAATATCTCAACGTTCAAGGGATAGGGAAGGAATTGGAAGAATTTTTCGTTCACAATGATGGGAGCACGGATACACGGATGCGATGAAGGCCTTTCTTAGAGGGTTATTATTCCGAGATATATGCAGACGTAGATCACAGACTAAAAAAGAGGAAAAGGAAAATTTGGAAGCATTGGGAACAGCGGAGGAAGAGGCTATAAATAATGACACACCTGAAACACAGCAGAGCCTGAAGGAAGCTCAGGAGCTGCTAAATAAAACGTTACTAGATAAAATGACTACAAAGCAGGCGTTCCAGAAGCTAGTTTATGCTGAAGGGGAGAAAGTGGGACATCTTCTATCCGTCATAGCCTCGGCACAAAGAAGTAAAATGGTGAATAAAAAAGGGAAGGAGGTTAATGAATTAGATGACATATTGAAAATTTTTAGTGACTTCTATAAAAACTTCTACTCCTCAGGAGATAAGGTGGGAGAAGGGGAGATGGATAAATTCTTGAGGTTAGGGTCGCTCCCTAAGATGAGTAAAGAGAATAGGGAAAGGCTGGACTCTCCTGTTACAGAGGAGGAGATGGAGATTGTGCTGCATGGCCAATGAGAGGGCCCCTGGATCAGACGGGGACCGTCTGAGATTTATAAACAATTTGCAGAACTATTAATTCCTAAACTATTGAAAGTATTTGAAGAGGCCAGAGAGAAAAAACTGCTTCCAGCTTCTGTGAGGGAGGCGGTGATAGTGGTGATCCCAAGGAGGAGAAAGACCCCAGAATACCTGAATCATATAGACCAATTTCACTATTAACAGTAGACATTAAAATCTTGGCAAAGGTTTTGGCGAATCGGCTGACTGGGGTCATCTCTTCCTTGATACATCCAGATCAAGCGGGATTCATGCCTAATAGGTCAACGGCGGGGAATATAAGGAGGGTGTACCTTAATCTCCAATTACAAGTTGATAATCCAGGTCGAAGAGTAATCGCCTCACTAGACGCCCAAAAGGCGTTCGACAGTGTGCAATGGGAATACTTATGGAGAGTTATGCAAAAATTTGGATTTGGACCCCGATTTATCGAGTGGGTACAGCTGTTGTATTCTCAACCCACGGCTAAGGTTAGAGTCAATGGAGCGATTTCCTCATCCTTCCCCTTGAATAGAGGAACCAGACAGGGGTGTCCGCTGTCGCCACTCCTTTTTGCGTTAGCAATTGAACCATTAGCTGCAGCTATTAGAGGAAATCGGCAAATTCAAGGGTTCAAGTATGGGGAAATGGAAGAAAAGGTTGCTCTGTATGCAGATGACCTCTTATTGTTTCTGGGGGATCTGTCTGAATCACTGAGTTGTGCCATGCAGACAATCGAGAGGTTTGGGGTCATATTTGGGTTGAGAATTAATTGGTTCAAATCAGTTCTATTTAAAGTAGATAGGGAGGTGTAATGGACGGACAGAGACAGGGCCGGCGTCAGCACCCGGCACACCCGGGCAAGTGCCGGGGCCCTGGCGAGACGGGGGGGCCCACTCACGCTCACTCAGAGTCATGGCAGCAGACAGACACGCTTCCAAACGTCAGGATTGGTCTAGTAGAGGCGAGCTCCGCCCCCTGTCTCCTCACTGTGCTGCAGCCAGGGAGGAAGTGATGAGGCTGAGTGTGATGAAACGTGCACACGGTCCGCCACACGGTAGCCCGGGGTATCCGGCTTGTGATCCCTCCGTGCCGCAAATGTGACGAAAACGCGCACACACACGACGGCTGCTGCCGTCCGACCCAGTAAACTGCAGGGATTTATAATTATCCCACTTCCACTTAGGAACTTGCAGCTCTCTGGCGCCCCCCTTACCCTCAGGTCAGTCAGGGAACTGCACCTAGGATAATTAGTCGCCAGACGGGTCACTTGGATGTGTGCTGGCTATTGGGCACGCTGCAGTGAGGGAATTATAATTACTCCGGGCCGCAGCCAGGCAATACTCTTATAAGACCCGCTCCGTCACTGCCAACGCCACCCCATAGGTCAACACTTTACACCCCTTCTTTTTAAGCTGCCACCAGCTACGATTTTCTTAAGGAACAATTTATCAAGAGGGTCCGTAGCAACCCCAAAACAGTAGCGTAGTACTTCAGGTACGTGCAAATTCGTTTATAGAGCAGGAGAAACAAACTAATAATTTTATAGGTTTATTCCTTAAAAAACAGGCAGTGCTTATACTATATAAAAAAGATGTAACAAGCTGAGGCAATATAGTTATGTACAATGCAGTTACAAAATAAACGGGATTGAAAATGAAAACTCACATGGTAGTTACAGGCAAGACTGGCTGGGGGAGGAGCCACACGTCATAGTTCATTTGCAGATCTGTTAGTCACGTCATCACAGCTTGGAATAACTCAGGGGGGCTCACCACAAGACTTATACCTGTGGGCTGCTGACCTCACAAAAGGGGATGGTTTTTCTGGCCACCTCCCCAGGCTGAAAGGTATGGTTTGAGCTCTGAAATATCATAAGGTCCATCCCTCGTCCTGTGAACCTAGCAGAATAACGGCAGACCTATCAATGATCTTACTTTAAAATGACAGTTCAAATGAGCCCAAACTTGGGTGAAATAGTTCATGGGGCATCCGAGAATTCCATTTCTCGGGTTCTGTTGGAGTTACGGGTTCACCAGTACCACGGGAACGATGCCTGTCGGCGCATGGTTCAAAACAGTGACTTTCGTGTTTCTGACGCAACTTCCCACCGTGTTATAAGCCAAAAGAATGAATCCTCATAATGGCTGCCATGGAGGGACAGCACATGTGAAGACAATGGAGACCCCTACGGTGAGGCGGGAAAACTCCAGCACTGGTAGCTTCAGATTACACTGAGCCTCAATGGGAGGGGGAAGGGAAGCGCAGCTATACACAGGCTGCTAAATGTAGTAGATGTCATCACACCTCCCCCCCTTAGAGGGCGCTACGGAGGCATGACCTCTCGGTAATCCGCCATGCGCACCTCAGCGGGTTCGCCACGTCGTGACAACCCATCAGCATTCCCATGATCGCTGCCTTTCTTGTGTTGTACGGCAAAATCATACTGCTGTAGGGCAAGGCTCCAGCGTAGCAACCTACCATTGGTTCCGGACACTGTGTGCAGCCAGCTCAGAGGGTTGTGGTCGGTGACCACCTTGAAGGTGCGCCCGTACAGGTAGGGCTGCAAACGTTGCAGTGCCCAGACCATGGCCAGGCACTCCTTCTCGATGGTGGAGTATGCCACTTCCCTCGGCAGAAGTTTCCGGCTCAGGTACAACACGGGGTGCTCCTGGTTCCCCGAATCAACCTGGCTGAGTACAGCACCGAGGCCAAATTCGCTGGCGTCAGTCTGTACCAGGAATGGCCGACTGCTGTCGACGGCTTTCAACACTGGAGAGCTGCACAGGGCTGTTTTCAAAGCTCGGAATGCCGCCTCACAGCCATCTGTCCAGCTGACTGTTTGGGGTAGACCGCCCTTGGTGAGGTCCGTCAAGGGTTTTGCAATGGCGCTATAGTTCGGTACGAAACGCCTATAGTACCCTGCAGTGCCCAGGAAGGACTTCACCTGCTTTTTGGTCCTGGGGGTGGGCCAGGACACGATCGCGTCCACTTTCTCGGGCTCTGGACTCATGGAACCCCCGCCTACCCGGTGCCCCAGGTAGTGGACCTCCCTCATGCCCATCTGGCATTTTCCCGGCTTGATGGTCAGACCTGCCTGGTGAATACGCTTGAGCACCTCCTGGAGATGCTGAAGGTGTTCCTCCCAGGTGGAACTGAAGACGGCAATGTCGTCCAGGTACGCCACAGCGTACTCCTCCAGTCCCTGAAGCAGGTGGTTGACCATCCGCTGAAAAGTGGCAGGGGCATTCTTCATGCCGAAAGGCATGACCGTGGACTCGTACAGTCCAAAAGGGGTGATAAAGGCGGATTTCTCCTGCGCCCAGGGCTCAGGGGAATCTGCCAGTATCCCCGGCTTAAATCCATGATGGATATGTACTTGGCATTCGCCAACCGCTCCAGCAGATCCTCGATGCGTGGCATTGGGTGCGCATCAGAGGTAGTGATGGCGTTGAGCCCCCTGTAGTCCACGCAGAACCGGGTGGTCCGATCCTTTTTTGGCACGAGAACTACAGGTGAGGCCCACGCGCTTTTGGACGGCCGGATCACCCCCAGCTGCAACATCTCATGGATCTCCTGGCGCATAATCTGCTGCACCTCCTCAGAGATCCGATAAGGGGTCCGCCGTAACGGGGCGTGATTCCCGGTGTCCACCTCATGGACTGCCAACTTGGTCCTTCCGGGTCGGTTAGTGAACTCGGCCCGGAAGGGTTCCAGAGTGGTCAGCAACTGCAACCGCTGGGAGGCGGTTAGCGAGGCATTTACCTCCATGTCCTCAATGGACCCATTGGCCTGGGCTTGGGCCAGCATGTCCAGGAGGGGATCCTCCTCCCCGTCCTCGGGCAGGTTGCAGACCGGTAGGACGCAGGCTTCACGTTCGTGATGGGCCTTCATCATGTTGACGTGAAAGGCCTTGCGCCTACCCCGAGTGTGGTCAAGCGTGACCACGTAGGTGACTGGGTTGAGCGTTGGTGCACGACGTACGGGCCTTCCCAGGCTGCCTGAAGCTTATCCTTTGGTACGGGGACCAGCACCCACACCTTTTGACCCACCTGGTAGGTCCGCTCCCGGGCGTTCTGGTCGTACCAGTGCTTCTGGTCAGCCTGAGCCTGCGTCATGTTGTCATGCACCAACTGCGTCAAGGTCTGCATCTTGTCGCGGAAGCGCATGACATAATCCACGATGGACACTTCTGTGGGGTTTGGCTCATCTTCCCAGGATTCTCTTATCAACCCAAGGGGTCCCGGACTCGCCTGCCATACAGGAGCTCAAAGGGGAAGAACCCCGTCGAGGCCTGCGGGACTTCTCTGTAGGCAAACAGCAGGTGTGGGAGGTACCGCTCCCAATCGCGCCCCTGGGTCTCAACCAGCATGCGGAGCATCTGTTTGAGGGTACCGTTAAAGCGTTCACACAAACCATTGGTCTGTGGGTGATACGCACTCGATACCATACGCGTCACCTGCATTTTGCTGCAGAGAGCCTTCATTAGGCGAGACATAAATTGGGTCCCTCGATCGGTAAGCATCTCCCTGGGAAATCCTACCCGTGAAAAGATGGTCACCAGTGCATCCGCCACCTTATCTGCCTTAGTTGAGGACAGAGCTACTGCCTCCGGGTAGCGTAGTCTACCACAGTAAGGATGTATTGCTTTCCAGAGCGGTTGGGGACGGCCAGCGGGCCCACGATGTCCACCGCGATCCTCTGGAAAGGCTCCTCTATCACTGGCAACGGGATCAGGGGAGCCTTAAGAGCAGGCCCCACCTTCCCCACTCTTTGACAGGTGATACAGGAGCGGCAGTAGTTAGTCACATCTGTCCCCATCTTGGGCCAATAGAAGTGTTGAGACAGCCGTGCCTTAGTTTTGCTGATCCCCAAGTGTCCAGCGAGTGGAATCTCATGGGCAATCCTCAACAACTCACCTCGGAACTGGTGCGGGATGACCAGCTGTTTTTCCCTCAACCACTCCTTTTGGGAATCTCCGGGTACTGTCTCCCGGTACAACCTTCCTCGTTCCCAGAACACCCTCTCCTTATCAGTCACGGAGGTGGGCGTCTCGGCGAGGTGCCTCAAGTTCTCCAGGCTCGCATCTGAGTGCAGAGCTGCCTGGAACTCCTGGCTGGAGGCAGCCAGAAGTGACGTCAGGGTTCCTTCCTCACTGGGACCCTCTGGGACCAGCTCTGGGTCCATCTCTGGTTCAGTCTCTCCTGTAGCGGAGGAGGGTCCAGATGGCAGGGCGCTACCTGCGATCCGGGCACTCTGACTGCGGGTGACAGCAGCTACATATGCAGTCTCCCCGGGGATTTCTATAGACCCATCAGCCTGCGCTGCTATGGACTCTACCTCCCCATCCACCCCCACCACTTCAGGAGCAGTGCTACTTATGGGCCAGTTACCTTCCTCGGTGGCACTGGTCAGTGTCATGGCGTCACCTTCCTCACGGTTCCCATGCACCTCCCCATTTCCTTGAGCACTGTCGTTTGCTCCTGCTAGGGGTTCCTCAGCCGTCTCACTCCGCAGAGCGACGTGGCTGAACGCTCCTGTACCTGTGGACACATCTACCACTTCAGAGAAAGGGTTAACAGGTTCAGATGGCACAGATACATCACTATCAACATCATTCCTAGGGAAAGAAAGGTTATCAGTTGCATAATCACTTCGCAAAGCATTGGCAGGTAACACATTCAATTTCCCATCATCATCAACATCATGGTTAACGTTAACCTTATTATCAGATTGGGGAGGGGTGTCAGGGACATAGTACGCGACCATCCTCCCCAGATCAGTCCCCAGTAAAACATCAGTGGGCAGGTTTTCGGACACCCCCACTTCCTTCACCCCACTCCCGGCACCCCAGTCAATGAAAACCCGGGCTATCGGCAAGGGGTAGTGGACGCCCCCAATCCCGGTGACAGTTAAGGTTTTCCCCGGAATCAACTCTTCAGGGGCCGCCAGTTCGGGTCGGATGAGGGTTCGTTCAGCCCCGGTGTCCTTGAGGCCTGTAGCAAGACGGGCCCCCACGCGGACGGGCTGCACGTTGTCATCAACCCTCCCCACCACACCACCCACCAAAAGAACAGAGGCGTTGGGCCCAGAGGCCTTGGCTGGGGGGTTCTTCTGCCTCTCCGGACAGGTGGCGCTGATGTGTCCAGTCCTTTTACAGGAGAAACACTGGCGGGGGTCTGATGTAGGCCTGGCGCTGGCAAAGGGGATAGTGCCTCCAGAGGGACGACTGGCAGGGGCACTGGGGTTGGTTGCAGGCTTACCCCCTCCCCAGCGGGCGGCGACGGGCTTCCGCACCTCGGGTTTACGGTTGGCCTCATAGCTGTCGGCGATCCGTGCTGTTGTGACCGAGTCCTCCAGTTCTCGGTCCAGGATGAACTGTCGGACCTCAGCTGGGCACAGATGCAGGAACTGGTCTTTGATCATCAGGTCTCTCAGCTCCTCAAAGGTGTCAACTGACAGTCCATGGATCCACTGGTCAAAGTGGTTCCTGAGTCCTTGCACCACATCGCTATAACTGTCGTGTGGGCCACGTTGGAGGTTCCGGAACTTCTTTCGGTATACCTCAGGGGTTAGCTGGTACTTGGCGATCAGGGCCTGCTTGATGGCCTTATAGTCACCATCTTGATCTGCCGTGAGTGAAGCAAACGCCTCCAAAGCTTTGCCCTTTAGCCCGGGGGTCAAGTACCTGGCCCATTGGTCGGCAGGCAGCTGGTACTGTCTGCAGACTTTCTCAAAGGCCCGCAGAAAAGTGTCCAAGTCTCCGTCCTTTTCCATCACGGGAAAGTGCTCCGGCCGGGGCTTCGGACTCTGAGAGCTGCTGGGTGTACCGCTCCGGGCTGTGGAGGGCATTGCCCCTTGTCTGAGCAGCTCCAGTTCATGGGCTCTCTGCGCTTGGGCTTCCCGCTCAGCTCGGGCTCTCTCAGCCTCCCGCTCGGCTCTCTCAGCCTCCCGCTCGGCCTCTCGCTGGCTTGGCGCTCGGCTCTCTCAGCCTCTCGCTGTTTGGCCTCTCGCTGGTCGGCTCTCTCTTGAGCTTGCTGGATCAGCCTCAGGCGTTCTTCCCGGTTGTCAGTGGTGAGTCCCTCCAGGGCCGCCTGCAAGTAAGGGTCCAACCCGCCCTGGGTGTAAGCAGTCAGGGGTTGGGCCTCTACTCCTGCGGCACCACCTTGGCTTGGGCCGGCTCCTGCGCCCGCCACGCTCCGATGCTCGTCCAGCTCCTTCAGGGCCTGGACCAGTTGGCCTTTGGTTCGGTTCGTGTGGACAAGGCCGTGGTACTTGCAGATTCCCACAAGAGTTTCCTTGTTCTGCTGGGCGTACCAACTTGCTCCTATGGTAGCCATGTTTGCCAAATTAAAGATAGGATAGAAAAACAAAGAGAAGGGAGGGGTAACCGCAAGTACACACAATTGTCTCAGGACTAATAAACACTGAGTCTGTTCTCCAAAACTTCAGTTGCAGGGTCCCTGAAGAACCGTGCAAGTTTTTTAGTGAGAGGAATGATTGCTCAAACCAGATCACTAAAGCTCTATAATCCCACCGCTGTGCCACCACATGTGATGAAACGTGCACACGGTCCGCCACACGGTAGCCCGGGGTATCACGGCTTGTGATCCCTCCGTGCCGCAAATGTGACGAAAACGCGCACACACACGACGGCTGCTGCCGTCCGACCCAGTAAACTGCAGGGATTTATAATTATCCCAATTCCACTTAGGAACTTGCAGCTCTCTGGCGCTCCCCTTACCCTCAGGTCAGTCAGGGAACTGCACCTAGGATAATTAGTCGCCAGACGGGTCACTTGGATGTGTGCTGGCTATTGGGCACGCTGCAGTGAGGGAATTATAATTACTCCGGGCCGCAGCCAGGCAATACTCTTATAAGACCCGCTCCGTCACTGCCAACGCCACCCCATAGGTCAACACTTTACACCCCTTCTTTTTAAGCTGCCACCAGCTACGATTTTCTTAAGGAACAATTTATCAAGAGGGTCCGTAGCAACCCCAAAACAGTAGCGTAGTACTTCAGGTACGTGCAAATTCGTTTATAGAGCAGGAGAAACAAACTAATAATTTTATAGGTTTATTCCTTAAAAAACAGGCAGTGCTTATACTATATAAAAAAGATGTAACAAGCTGAGGCAATATAGTTATGTACAATGCAGTTACAAAATAAACGGGATTGAAAATGAAAACTCACATGGTAGTTACAAGCAAGACTAGCTGGGGGGAGGAGCCACACGTCATAGTTCATTTGCAGATCTGTTAGTCACGTCATCACAGCTTGGAATAACTCAGGGGGGCTCACCACAAGACTTATACCTGTGGGCTGCTGACCTCACAAAAGGGGATGGTTTTTCTGGCCACCTCCCCAGGCTGAAAGGTATGGTTTGAGCTCTGAAATATCATAAGGTCCATCCCTCGTCCTGTGAACCTAGCAGAATAACGGCAGACCTATCAATGATCTTACTTTAAAATGACAGTTCAAATGAGCCCAAACTTGGGTGAAATAGTTCATGGGGCATCCGAGAATTCCATTTCTCGGGTTCTGTTGGAGTTACGGGTTCACCAGTACCACGGGAACGATGCCTGTCGGAGCATGGTTCAAAACAGTGACTTTCGTGTTTCTGACGCAACTTCCCACCGTGTTATAAGCCAAAAGAATGAATCCTCATAATGGCTGCCATGGAGGGACAGCACATGTGAAGACAATGGAGACCCCCTATGGTGAGGCGGGAAAACTCCAGCACTGGTAGCTTCAGATTACACTGAGCCTCAATGGGAGGGGGAAGGGAAGCGCAGCTATACACAGGCTGCTAAATGTAGTAGATGTCATCACACTGATATAGGAAGAGGCCAGCGGCAGAGGACAGAACGGAAGCTAGTTTGTATGCAGGCTGCCTGCAGGCAGCGTTGAAAATGGTCCTGACTCCAGGCTGGCACTGTCTGCACTCCTGTCTCCTGCACAGATTCCCAGTGCTCACTGACGCTGAGGTTCTTGAGTCCTGAGGCAGTGATAGTGAGTGAGTACAGACATGTGGTTCCAAAGAGCTGATTAATGCATTCCTCCTGGCTCCTGTGTTATTCCAGGGGAAAGGTTACGTACACTACACAGTATACTAGCTGCTGGGGGTGGTCACAAGTAGAATTTACAGCACTTCTCAGATTTCATCCTGCAACAGACCAGACCGACAGCTTGTGACCACCCCCAGCAGCTAATATACTGTGTAGTATTAGCTAGTATGACCACTATGTTGCAATTGTATCGCAGTCTACCACAGGTATTTCTATGTTGCATGCACTTTTTCATGGATTCCTTATGTACTCCACCTTGATCATTTCACTTAGTATCTATGTTTTCAGGCAGTAATAGTGAGTATTAATGATCAATTTTGTGGGTCACATTTAAAGGCACCATTAGCGCTTATATATAAGCCAATGTAGTTTGTTTGCACCCATTTCAGCTGCATGCCTTTTCTAGTCTGGTTTTTGGAGGTACTCTATATATACATTGATTGGATTTTATTATAATTGCTTGTGAATAAAGAAGGATTTGAATTAATTTATACACTCTTTGTGCCATCAATTTTTGTTTGGCTTAAGTGAATACTATACACACCTGTATCTTGTGATACATTACCTTTTTTCTTCTTTTTGTATTCTGGTCAAATCCATACTGAGTGAACGTCTGTGTGTGACTCCGTAAATATATACGGAGATTTACAATTACCCCTACATTGTATACAGCTGTACGCTTCTGATACAGTACCGTTTTTCTGCTTTTTATATTCTGGTCTAATCCATACTATACCTATATATTTCTCTGCTGTATCCGTGCATCATGAATCGTGGTTGGTATGTGTTAAAGGGGGGGCGGGGGGCCCACTGAGACTCTTTCGCCCGGGGCCCTCAAAAACCTGGAGCCGGCCCTGGACAGAGATATCGAAGTCAATAAACTACAGTGTAAGGAGGTCTTTAAATATCTGGGGATACAGATTTCCTTGCCAGTCTCGGAATACCTCAATGTTAATCTGATGCCATTAATTCAAAAATTGAAAATTAAAATAGAGATCTGGAATAAGTTGCATTTAACGGTGGTGGGGAGGATAAACCTTCTTACAATGATCCCAATGCCTAAATTGCTGTATATTTTACATAATGCACCGGTGTGGATATCTAAAAAGAGATTTAAGAAGTTGAATGTGATGATTAGAGCGCTGGTATGGGGGAAGAAACAGGCAAGAATAAAGTTGGGAATCCTTCAGAGACCTGAAGACGAGGGTGGAATGGCGCTGCCGAATCCTGAAATATATATTTTGGAGGCTCAGAGTCAGTCTTTTAGAGGGTGGTCAGGGTCGGGGTCTGGCGGATCTGTTAAAGAATGTTGGAGCACTGTATGGGGGACAGGCCGATACTAGAGGGATTGGAGGGAGGTAACGTAAAAAGACTGGGGGGGAAATGCCCACGCTAGACCTCATAGACAAAGTCTGGAACACAATAAAGACGGTGAGAGGAGTGAGGCTATGTGCACACGTTGCGGATTCTTAGCGGTTTTGCCGCAGTTTTTAGCGGCGGAAACGCCGCGAAACAGCGGCAAAACCGCTTACACAATACAACTCATTAAGGCCTATGGGATTCCGCAAGGAGAGAGTGGGAAGGTAGAGAGGAGAGGGTGGGAAGGGAGAGAGGAGAGGGTGGGAAGGTAGAGAGGAGAGGGTGGGAAGGGAGAGAGGAGAGGGTGGGAAGGGAGAGAGGAGAGGGTGGGAAGGGGGGGAGGAGAGGGTGGGAAGGGAGAGAGGAGAGGGTGGGAAGGGAGAGAGGAGAGGGTGGGAAGGGAGAGAGGAGAGGGTGGGAAGGGGGGAGGAGAGGGTGGGAAGGGGGGAGGAGAGGGTGGGAAGGGAGAGAGGAGAGGGTGGGAAGGGAGAGAGGAGAGGGTGGGAAGGTAGAGAGGAGAGGGTGGGAAGGTAGAGAGAAGAGGGTGGGAAGGGAGAGAGGAGAGGGTGGGAAGGGAGAGAGGAGAGGGTGGGAAGGGAGAGAGGAGAGGGTGGGAAGGGAGAGAGGAGAGGATGGGAAGGGAGAGAGAGAGGAGAGGGTGGCAAGGGAGAGAGGAGAGGATGGGAAGGGAGAGAGGAGAGGGTGGGAAGGGAGAGAGGAGAGAGTGGGAAGGTAGAGAGGAGAGGGTGGGAAGGGAGAGAGGAGAGGGTGGGAAGGTAGAGAGGAGAGGGTGGGAAGGGAGGGAGAGAGGAGAGGGTGGGAAGGTAGAGAGGAGAGGGTGGGAAGGGAGAGAGGAGAGGGTGGGAAGGGAGAGAGGAGAGGGTGGGAAGGGAGAGAGGAGAGGGTGGGAAGGGAGAGAGAGGAGGGTGGGAAGGGAGAGAGGAGAGGGTGGGAAGGTAGAGAGGAGAGGGTGGGAAGGGAGAGAGGAGAGGGTGGGAAGGGAGAGAGGAGAGGGTGGGAAGGGGGGGAGGAGAGGGTGAGAAGGGAGAGAGGAGAGGGTGGGAAGGGAGAGAGGAGAGGGTGGGAAGGTAGAGAGGAGAGGGTGGGAAGGAAGAGAGGAGAGGGTGGGAAGGTAGAGAGGAGAGGGTGGGAAGGGAGAGAGGAGAGGGTGGGAAGGGAGAGAGGACAGGGTGGGAAGGGAGAGAGGAGAGGGTGGGAAGGGAGAGGAGAGGGTGGGAAGGGGGGAGGAGAGGGTGGGAAGGGAGAGAGGAGAGGGTGGGAAGGTAGAGAGGAGAGGGTGGGAAGGGAGAGAGGAGAGGGTGGGAAGGGAGAGAGGAGAGGGTGGGAAGGTAGAGAGGAGAGGGTGGGAAGGGAGGGAGAGAGGAGAGGGTGGGAAGGTAGAGAGGAGAGGGTGGGAAGGGAGAGAGGAGAGGGTGGGAAGGTAGAGAGGAGAGGGTGGGAAGGGAGAGAGGAGAGGGTGGGAAGGGAGAGAGGAGAGGGTGGGAAGGGAGAGAGGAGAGGGTGGGAAGGGAGAGAGGAGAGGGTGGGAAGTTAGAGAGGAGAGGGTGGGAAGGGAGAGAGGAGAGGGTGGGAAGGTAGAGAGGAGAGGGTGGGAAGGGAGAGAGGACAGGGTGGGAAAGGAGAGAGGAGAGGGTGGGAAGGGGGGGAGGAGAGGGTGGGAAGGGGGGGAGGAGAGGGTGGGAAGGGAGGGAGGAGAGGGTGGGAAGATAGAGAGGAGAGGGTGGGAAGGGAGAGAGGAGAGGGTGGGGAGAGAGGAGAGGGTGGGAAGGGAGAGAGGAGAGGGTGGGAAGGGAGGGAGAGAGGAGAGGGTGGGAAGGGAGAGAGGAGAGGGTGGGAAGGGGAGAGAGGAGAGGGTGGGAAGGTAGAGAGGAGAGGGTGGGAAGGGAGAGAGGATAGGGTGGGAAGGGAGAGAGGAGAGGGTGGGAAGGTAGAGAGGAGAGGGTGGGAAGGGAGGGAGAGAGGAGAGGGTGGGAAGGTAGAGAGGAGAGGGTGGGAAGGTAGAGAGGAGAGGGTGGGAAGGGAGAGAGGAGAGGGTGGGAAGGTAGAGAGGAGAGGGTGGGAAGGGAGAGAGGAGAGGGTGGAAAAGGAGAGAGGAGAGGGTGGGAAGGGAGGAGGAGAGGGTGGGAAGGGGGGGAGGAGAGGGTGGGAAGGGAGAGAGGAGAGGGTGGGAAGGGAGAGAGGAGAGGGTGGGAAGGGGGGGAGGAGGGGTGGGAAGGGAGGGAGGAGAGGATGGAAGGAGGAGGAGAGGGTGGAAAGGGGAGGGGAGAGGTGGGAAGGGATGCTTGATACTGTTAAAATGTTTAAAGTTTGGTTGAGCTGAACAATTTTGTATGTTCAAAACATGTTTAATGATTAATAAAAATTTATCTAATTTAAAAAAAGTACTGACAGCTTCAGCACGCCCCTGTACCGACTGGACGGCCAAGCTGTAAGTAACTGCATCCCAGACACCCTGAGGGTGGAACCGTGACATCAGCATTATGGTTGCACTTGAAAGGTCGCATTTAAGTGTAAAGACTCGTACAGACGTCCGTGTAACAGAGCACGACTGCAGTGTGTGGACTGCCAGGGGCTATAAGAAAGCTGTCACTGTGTAGTAGAGCTAAGAGCGCTGTACCTCCGTAGTAGTGATAAGATTGCTGTTCCTGAGTAGTACATCCAGGATAGCTGTCCCTGGCTAGTAGATCTAACAGCACTGTCTCTGGGCAGTTGGGCTAAGAGCGCTGTCCTTGTCTTATAGGGCTAAGAGATCTGTTCTTGTGTGTCGACCCGCCACCACAATTGTGGATTACCAGGGCAATGGGGTACTCAGAGCCGAGCCCGTAGAAGTCTATGGGGATTTTGTCACAGGTAGCTATGGCTCGGTCTGTGGCCCTGGCGGTCTGGCGTATGTTGGGGATATATTTACAGGGGATAGGTTTATATACAGTTCGTGACGCCACCTGTAGTATTCTGGTAATTAGTACCAGCGCTGCTGTAGATCTCTGAGGGGATGGTGATGCAGCTAGATGTCGGGTCCCCTACAGGTGGGACTGGTCCCTCAAAGTCTATGAAGTTGGTGAAGTCGGGTGCAGATAAAGAACACAGTCTCACACGGTCAGCGTCTTTCCATACCTTTACTTGTAAGATGTTCAGGCAGGTCCCAGGGAGGCTGATCCAAGGAGAGTGTGTCTTGAGACAGCAGCTGGACAAGTTAGGGGCCTCCTTTACTTCCAATACAACGAGTACAACCAGCCTGAAGCGTAGTTCCCTCAAAATCTCCAGCTAATCTATAGCTGTACCTGCCCAGTCAGCTTAGTGTTAGGAGCCTTCCTGCGAGGAAGCTGAATTCTTATTTTGTCCTGCAGAGACTCAAAGTCTTCACTTCCCCTGACCCCAGTTACGTACTGACTATAAGGGGCTTGTTTGCCGCGACCTAAGGTCGGTAAATTCCTGGTTTTCTTATCACTTTGCTTGAAACAGTAGTGATCCTTCGGTCCCCAGTGACCGGTAGCAATGTGCAGGACTTCTTCAATCCGTAAGCACTATTCCAATAAAACCACTTTGCCTTTCGCCTTGTCCACGCTGGTAACATAAGCACTCAAACTAGCCAAGGGTCGAGCAGTCACTTCTTTCTTTTCCTTCACTTCAAAGTTAGTTACAGATGCTCAGTTATCAATAGGCAGGAGCACGTCTCTGAACCTTATACCGTCCT
This sequence comes from Oophaga sylvatica, assembly GCA_033576555.1. Classification (NCBI taxonomy): domain Eukaryota; kingdom Metazoa; phylum Chordata; class Amphibia; order Anura; family Dendrobatidae; genus Oophaga; species Oophaga sylvatica. The sequence continues at coordinate 61,167 of JARQOD010000908.1, forward strand.
TTAGACAGGATGCTGAAGACTTTCTGCACTAAACTTCTTCTTTCCTTCCAGTGTATGCTGATGAGGTACAGCTCTGACTAGGCTAAGGTGAATTAAAGCACCTATACTAGACTCCACTTTCCAAAGCTGGTGATAGAGCAATCTGGACTGCTTCCTCCCTCCAGACGTCCTCTCTCTCTGAAGTCTGGATACTGACTGACTAAATCACTCCAACACATACTACCTTGACCACTCCCTCAAGAGTAAACTCCACTACCCTAAGGGTGTGTCTAGTATATGTCGAGTGAATGAATATTTAGCATTAAACTGCTGTCTCGCCACACACTCTCCAGGGTACTGCGTGTGCCTAACACCAGGGCTACACATTCCCCCATGGTAAAAGACAGCACTCCCGGGCTGTAAAATACAAAAGAGACATTTTGTTTATGCAATAAACATTAAACAATAACTTCTTCCCATCCGGGAGGTGAGAATATCTTGAACGTTGCGAACAATAACATTTTACATATAGAAATACAAAAGTATCAAATAGCATTCAATAAATATACAATATACTTGTGAAGGACCCGCACCAAACCTTCAACGTGGGTCCTGGGTGGGCTGCAGGACATCCAATTGCAGACCTCACTCAGTGCCACACCACACGGGTTTTGTTTTCAGAGGTAGTTGTACTGGTTTATGTAAAACCAAGAGAAAGCACCGAAGCGCAACTATGTACAAGTAAGTTCTGGGTTGGCATAGTCCTCAACCTCCAAGTCCATTGTAAAACCAAAGACATATTATATAATATCACATAATACTAAAGTGCAAAAACTTTTTCTGGTTACTGCTTATCATTTACCCAGCCGGGCATTCTACAGTTAGAAATATATATATTCACTATATAATTTGTGCAAAACTTTATAAAACATTTCAAACTTTTTTACTTTTGGTAGACCCGATAGGGATCTCACCACTTTTTCCTCACTATCTATTCATTCTCTGCAAATACACTTTCCACCCGGGGGCTGGAACAATGCAATGGGCCCTAGATCCCAGGACTAGCAAATCATGCGCTGCGATTAGGGTCTGGGTCGCCACAGTTCTGGTGCGAACCTCTAGGGGCGCAACGGGTACATTTTCTTCACGTGACACCGATTGCGTTTCAATCACAGTTAGCGATATGGACCGCGTCAGGGATTGCGATTGAGACTGGGTCGCATGTTGCGATGTAGAGGTGGCTTTAATTTGCGATGAAATCTGGGTCGCTTGTTGCGATGAATTTGCAGGGGGCGATGCTGGGGCACGGCCGGATTCTGCTTGAGCTGGAGACGGGGACGCTGCGGTAATGGTGACGGTACCTGCGTCTGGGACGGGGTCACGGACGATGGTGACGTTAAGGGCATACCACCCCTTCATTCCCCAGTGCCGCGTATATGTGACGATATCTCCATTTGCTAAGTCCCTCCCGGGATGGCCTTGCGGCAGGTGGGATTCTACGTCACGCCTGCTGACAAAGACCGCTGGGTAGAGGCCCGGTTCACGGATAAAGCCCCAGCCCTTCCGGAGCTGGAACTCAGTCACACACCCCTGCCGCCGCGGTTCCCTCAGGGTACCTTTATCTCTCCGGACACTCTCTTTGTCCGCGATCAGCTCGGCATATTGTCGCTGACGGTTCCTCTGAGTTTCCCGCTCTTCCTCCTGCTGGCGTTTCTTCTTCTCCTCACGACTCTGCCATTCCTGTTCCCACTGGGCGGTGTAGGCGACGTCATCCAGGCGCGCCATTTCGTCCCAGTCCACATCTGGTAGTGACGGACAGGACCCTCCGGTGTCCCTGCCGGGGACCGATCATCTGCTGCGGCCTCTTGGCCGGGCGGGCGTTCCGGGATTGGCTGTACCTCCTCAACCTCCTTCGCTTCCACCGCTTCACCGGTGGGATCGGGATCGGTACTTTCGGGGGCAGCCTCCGGTTGCTCCTTCGCCTTGGGCAGCAGACTCTTCGGTATCTGGAATCGTGGGGGGTCGTTGAGGGGAGAGATCACCGTGTCCCACAGCCTCCGCTGTTCCAGGGTACGCCGGCGTCTCTCGATCTCTTCAAAGCCAGGTTGGTGCTGGACCATCTTCTTCAGGCGTGCATTTTCTTCTCGAATCTCTAGCAACGCCTGTTGCAGGTGCAGGATCACGGATAACTCCGGTGTTGGTGGCAGCTTGGCTGGGGCACGGGGCCTGCCTTCCTCCGCTTCCCTGCTCGGCTGCACACGTCCTGCCTCCATGATGTTCCAGAAGATTCTTTCTTCTTCCTGCGGAGACATCCTGTCTCTTCCGTGGAGGTGGGGTTTGCGTCTCCTCCTCCTCGCAGGGAAGGTGAAGAGGAGGCGGACCTCCTTTGCTGTAGGGCAGGATCGCATGTTGTAATAGCACTTTGAGAGGGCAGGCATTTTCTTCGCGCCACAGGGGGGTAGACGCCCACGAAGGTACGCCCACCTTCTTCTCCAGCGCCTGAGGGCGCGAATATGGCGACAAAAATGGCGATTTTGGCGCCAAAAGTGCAAACAGTCCTTTTTCACAAAAACAATTCCTTAGGCACACAGGGCTCGCAATTCTGCGAGTTTCGCATCCTGTTCGTGACGCCAAAGTTGTGTCGACCCGCCACCACAATTGTGGATTACCAGGGCAATGGGGTACTCAGAGCCGAGCCCATGGAAGTCTATGGGGGTTTTGTCACAGGTAGCTGTGGCTCGGTCTGTGGCCCGGGCGGTCTGGCGTATGTTGGGGATATATTTACAGGGGATAGGTTTATATACAGTTCGTGACGCCACCTGTAGTATTCTGGTAATTTGTACCAGCGCTGCTGTAGATCTCTGAGGGGATGGTGATGCAGCTAGATGTCGGGTCCCCTACAGGTGGGACTGGTCCCTCAAAGTCTATGAAGTTGGTGAAGTCGGGTGCAGATAAAGAACACAGTCTCACACGGTCAGCGTCTTTCCATACCTTTACTTGTAAGATGTTCAGGCAGGTCCCAGGGAGGCTGATCCAAGGAGAGTGTGTCTTGAGACAGCAGCTGGACAAGTTAGGGGCCTCCTTTACTTCCAATACAACGAGTACAACCAGCCTGAAGCGTAGTTCCCTCAAAATCTCCAGCTAATCTATAGCTGTACCTGCCCAGTCAGCTTAGTGTTAGGAGCCTTCCTGCGAGGAAGCTGAATTCTTATTTTGTCCTGCAGAGACTCAAAGTCTTCACTTCCCCTGACCCCAGTTACGTACTGACTATAAGGGGCTTGTTTGCCGCGACCTAAGGTCCGGTAAATTCCTGGTTTTCTTATCACTTTGCTTGAAACAGTAGTGATCCTTCGGTCCCCAGTGACCGGTAGCAATGTGCAGGACTTCTTCAATCCGTAAGCACTATTCCAATAAAACCACTTTGCCTTTCGCCTTGTCCACGCTGGTAACATAAGCACTCAAACTAGCCAAGGGTCGAGCAGTCACTTCTTTCTTTTCCTTCACTTCAAAGTTAGTTACAGATGCTCAGTTATCAATAGGCAGGAGCACGTCTCTGAACCTTATACCGTCCTTTAGACAGGATGCTGAAGACTTTCTGCACTAAACTTCTTCTTTCCTTCCAGTGTATGCTGATGAGGTACAGCTCTGACTAGGCTAAGGTGAATTAAAGCACCTATACTAGACTCCACTTTCCAAAGCTGGTGATAGAGCAATCTGGACTGCTTCCTCCCTCCAGACGTCCTCTCTCTCTGAAGTCTGGATACTGACTGACTAAATCACTCCAACACATACTACCTTGACCACTCCCTCAAGAGTAAACTCCACTACCCTAAGGGTGTGTCTAGTATATGTCGAGTGAATGAATATTTAGCATTAAACTGCTGTCTCGCCACACACTCTCCAGGGTACTGCGTGTGCCTAACACCAGGGCTACACACTTGTGTAGTAGGTCTAGGAAAGCTGTCCCTCGGTATTAGGGCTAAGACTAAGGAGACCTGTGTGTCCTAAACAGTGCCTTCACCCCCCATTCCCACCAAACCCATAAAGAATACACAATCAGGCCTGGATGGGTTGAACAGGTCAGTCACAGTTTATTAATTACCAAAACAGAGAGGGGCAATTACATTTCGTAACGGGGGCTCATGGCTGAGATCCTGTCCGCGATCGACAGGAGATTATGCCTACGAGTGGTCACGAACCTTTGTCCTCCTCTGCTAATCTGCCATGGAGAATCCGGTGTATGACCTACACAGGACTCCGACCCCCACCCATCATCATTAGGGCCTGTTCAACCCCATCCTGCAGGCCGGACAAAAATATATCTAGGCCAATGTCCGTCAGGTGAACGCCGTCCGGTCTGAGTAATGCCGTGTTGTCTCCTTCCAGCTGGTGATGACGCACCACAATACCACACTTTTTTCTTACGAATTTTTCCATCCGAGCATTGAACTTTTTTCTTACTCGTTCTATTGCTTTTACGTCTCTCGCCCCCCGCCATACGGCTCGAGGTGTCATTTGTGACCACACCAGTACCATATCCTCAAATAAACAGGCAAAATGCTCGATGTCCGTTGTCATCCATTTGTACAGATCAGTGATTTTACTTTTGCCAAGATCGTTGCCACCAACATGCAACACAATTATCACCGGGCGTGTCGCCCTCCTGGAGATGTAAACCAACTCTTGAAACACCTGCCGCCACTGGAGGCCTCTTATCCCTCTCCAGTTGACTTCCAGACCAGGGAAGCCTAGACTTTTTCTACCTGGTCACAGCTCGGCCCTCTTTTCCCCCCAATAGACATATGTATGTCCTACAACCCAAACTTCAACTCCTGAAAGAGGTAAAATGTGTCACTTCAGCAGATCAGGTCTTATGTATCTAGCGAAGCATGCGGATTTCCATCCTCCCATCCTCTGCACCTCGGCCTCTGATACTCCGGCCCTAGCTGCTTCAGTGGCTGACCCAATGTAAAATGAACGCCTGCCGTATACGTTTGGATTAGCCCGGATATTTTTAAACCTAACTCGAAAATTGCCTGAATTTGATATCTGGTAAGAGGGGATCCCTCTGTATGAGATAGAAATATTTGCTATTGTGTCTTACTACAGCTACTGTAGAACTTTTGACTAATTTAAGTGGCCATGCTGGGCCATTCGCTGATCTACCCCGCACCACGGGCCCCTCTCGGATTAATTAGTGGTTGTAGCAGAAAAGGGGGACTGCATCTGCGATAGCATCATTCATATCCACACCTCTATCGCTTTAACCCCCCATCCTAGATCGGGCTCTAGGGTCGGGCGCCTGCTGCGGTCCTCATCGTATTGTCGCCAAGCAGAACCGCCATGTGACTTATATGTATAATATATCATATCCTGATATATGAACAATTCGGAGCATCGTTCCGGATGCTTCTGGCCCATAATACAGCCCAATACTGCGAACGCCTGTAGCCAATTATGCATGTTCTGTGATCATTTAGGTCTACTTCTATCATATGTTCCCCCTCCTGTCCTCCTTTCTATATCAACGTTCTGTTGATCATCTGACAATAGCGACCATATGTCGATGTAGTCGTTATTCCAAATTTTTCGCTTTGTTTCTTGGTCTATATGTGCCCCAAGTGGGCTGATCCCGCAGAAAAAAGTGTCTTTGTGTAAACTCGCTGATCCCAGTGACCGCCGGAGGGGAAAGGAAGTTGCTGACCAGAACACCTAGATTTAACCCCTGTAGGTGTGGCCGCAGATTCCCTCCCCTCCAAGGTCACTGGACAGCTGGACATCCCCCATTAGTCCATCACCGAGGGGAGTGGTGCGAGGGGGGGGGTGAATTGGGCACAGACTTTGCTTCACTAGCTTCCATCCATAGGCTCCCCAGTCAGAGGCCCTTTCCTTACTCAGTACAGTGCCTGCCAGAACGCTGGTCCTGTGTAGTAGATCTAGGAGAACTGTCTGTGGATAGTTGGGCAAAGAGAGCCATTCCTGGGTAGTAGGGTTATGAGCGCTGTCCCTGTGTCGTAGAGAAAAGAGCACTGTCCCTGCTTAGTAGCGCTAGATTGCTGTCCTTGGGTAATAGAGCTAATAGCGCTGTCCCTGGACAGTTGGGCTAAAAGAGGTTTCTCTGGGTAGTTAGCGTTGTCCTTGGCTTGTAGGGCTAAGATAGCTATTCATGGGTAGTAGGGCTAAGATCACTATTCCTAGGTTGTGGGGCTTAGATCCCTGTCCCTGGGTAGTAGAGCTAAGAGTGCAGTCCCTGAATAGTGGGGCTAAGCACGCAGCCCTTGGCTTGTAGGTCCAAGAGAGCTGTTCTTGAGTAGTAGGTCTAGGAGAACTGTCTGTGGGTAGTTGGGCTAAGAGAGCTGTGCCAGACCTCAGAGTCCAAGATGGACTGCTCCCTATACTAAGTGCTAGCTGCATCTGCTCCGATTCAAAGATGGCACCTGCTGCCTTGCTGGGCCATCTTCTAAGTACTGGCTGTTAGGGTTGGCGGATTGCACTAAATAAAATAAACAATAAAGTGCAATCGCAACCCGGGGTCCACCATGTAGAGATGTATAACTGCTGCTAGTGAACAATGACGGAACTAAACAGCAAGCGTTCACCTTAATATAACTGCGTTAACTCCACGCAGTGTGAACAGAACGCACAATATTCTGAGAATGCTGGAACAAGAGAAAAAACTAAAAAGACGCTAGAAACCTGTTGACTTCGCAGGGGAGCACAGCTCTTTGGTTGGATCTTGCTCTGTGACTCCACTGTGCTAACCACACACATGTAAGAAACAGATGCTAAGCCAAGCGGACCGAAAAAAACCCTAAGAGGCTAAACACACACACGTGCATACAGAGTGGTAGCGTATCCACTCACACACACCAGCGTGCGCCATTGAGGGGCTTTTATACCCAAAGCTCCACCCCAAACACGCTGACATCGCCCGCGGGCCATTCCGGAACTGCCCCATCACCAGAGCAGCTGACGTCTGACCACAAATAGGAAGACGCCACATCACGGACATGCTCAGTACAGTGATCTCTGGACTTAGACTCCAGGACGTGAGGCCGCCCCTGTATAACACTGGTTACCATAGACTTGGCTGGAGAGCCAGCAGTAACCAAAGACACACCACAAGCCTGAGCAAGATACTGGGTCCGACGTCCACGCTGAGCAGGACTCGCAGCGGCCGGACCTGAATGGGGGACCACAGGGCCAGACAGCCCCTGGGAACTATCCCGAGCAGCGGGAGAATCCCGGCGCCTAACACTGGCTGCCTCAGTTCTGATTCAAAGATGGAGCCTGTTTCCTTTGCTTTTGTCAACCACTTTGCTAAGTTCTGGTTGACTTCGTCCACTCGGTTTGAAAGATGGCACCCGCTATTTGTGCTGGCACTGCCCCTATACCTAGCACTGGCTTTGTCGACTTAGGACCCACCCCTTGTGCTAATGCCACCCCTAGTGCTCGCGCCACCCCTTGTGCTAGCGCCACCCCTAGTGCTTGCGCCACCCCTTGTACTAGCGCCACCTCTAGTGCTCGCGCCACCCCTTGTGCTAGCGCCACCCCTAGTGCTCGCGCCACCCCTTGTGCTAGCGCCACCCCTAGTGTTCGCGCCACCCCTAGTGCTCGCGCCACCCCTTGTGCTAGCGCCACCCCTTGTGCTCTCACCACCCCTTGTGCTAGCGCCACCCCTAGTGCTCGCGCCACCCCTTGTGCTAGCACCACCCCTAGTGCTCGCACCACCCCTTGTGCTAGCGCCACCCCTAGTGCTCGCGCCACCCCTTGTGCTCGCGCCACCCCTTGTGCTAGCGCCACCCCTTGTGCTCGCTCCACCCCTTGTGCTCGCGCCACCCCTAGTGCTCGCGCCACCCCTAGTGCTCGCGCCACCCTTTGTGCTAGCGCCACCCCTAGTGCTAGCGCCACCCCTTGTGCTAGCGCCGCCCCTAGTGCTCGCGCCACCCCTTGTGCTAGCGCCACCCCTAATACTCGCGCCACCCCTTGTGCTAGCGCCGCCCCTTTTACTATCTTGGATTTTGAGCTCTGGCGCAATCCTTTACACTGCTCTTTAAAACAAACTCACAGGCAGGAGATGCAGGACTGGCCTCCATTTGGGAAAAGCATAGTCTTTGCAGTGGACTAGGAGAAGCTCCTTTACACCTGAACATGGACTTATAGATTCTTGACTTTTTCTTGTGCAGTTTTGCTCAACAAATGGCCTGGAATACCTGGTTGGACGCGTGTGGATTGGTGCTTGGCTAATTGTGATCGTCGTGGCCACTGTAGCCTGTGAAGGAAGCTTCTTAGTTCGATTTGTCTCCCGCTTCACACAGGAAATCTTCTCCATCCTGATCTCCCTCATCTTCATCTATGAGACATTCTACAAGTTGTTCAAGGTGAGATTTGCCATTGCAGACCCCATGTTAGCGAGTGTCTGACTTCCACCATCATTGTACTCCTCAGAACCTATGAACCTGCATCTTTCAGGATTGTAACTTTTCCGCAACTTTGATCTAGGTTTTTCAGGAGCATCCACTCACTGACTGCAAGAATGTGACCGACTCTGCTCATATCAATATTACTGACCATCGACAGCTCAACCAGACAGAAACTATGGGGCCCACAAAAATTACAGGACAACCTAACACGGCCCTGCTCTCTCTGGTACTGATGGCGGGAACCTTCTTCATTGCTTTCTTCCTACGGAAACTTAAGAACAGCAACTTCTTTCCTGGCAGGGTGAGCAGGCGCTTCTTTACATTTTTACAGTAGATATGGGTAACACTCTGGGTTTGTGATGCTGGTGGTGCTCAAGTCGGGTATCAACCCACACAGTAAAAGCAAAGAAACAACTTGGCACTCAATATGCGGAAAAAATTGTCTCTTTTTCATTATGCATCCAGACAAAATGAAATGAAAAGTTTTCGGTCCGGCATCGGACCTTCATCAGAAAATCCTTATCAGTGAAAACTAGAAGAGAGATCCTTAGATGTTCTGTCCCAGGAGAGTGGCGCTGGATGTCATAGGTTATGATAAAAATGCGGGCGCCAGTATGCGCTCCAGTGTCAGCGAGGACGCCCCAGGAAGTACACCCTGCATGCCACCTATGGACCGGGGCTCCCTAAGCGCCATTTCTAAAAGCAAGTTCTGTGCATAACACTGGAGCGCTGCTCCCACTACCCATACAGCCCCATTGGGTCCAGCCAGTGGCACTGACACTGGAGCGCATACTGGCGCCCGCATTATTATCATAACCTATGACATCCAGCGCCACTCTCCTGGGACAGAACATCTAAGGATCTCTCTTCTAGTTTTCACTGATAAGGATTTTCTGATGAAGGTCCAATGCCGGACCGAAAACGTTTAATTTAATTTTGTCTGGATGCATAATGAAAAAGAGACAATTTTTTCCGCATATTGAGTGCCCAGTTTTCACCCTTTTTTACAAGCCACATCTTACAGGAGCACATCTTAATGCAGTCTTGTGTGGGGAAAGTCAGGTCCAGGACTCTTTGACCCATTTCTGCCATCACTTCACACTGGTTTTATACAGTCGCGGACTGAAGTTCTCTGACAGATTTTGATTTTCACACTTTCCCGCTTTAGTGTTTTCACTCTTTTAGGCTACTTTCACATTTGCGCTTGGGCGACCTGCGCCTATCTGCGCACGGCCGCCGCTAAGCTCCGCCCCCGGCCGCGCCTCCTCCCGGCGGCTCCGCCTATGGGCGCATGACGGCGCATGCGACCTGTGTACCCTATCTTTATCATTGGGTACGCAGGCCGTGCGCAGTATGCGATTGACTGCGCATGCGTCCTTTTGACGCTGCGCCGAGCGCACCAAAGCGCACAATGTTGCATTTTAGTGCGCTTGGCGCACCGTCAAAAAGGACGCATGCGCAGTCAATCGCATACTGCGCACGGCCTGCGTTACCCAATGATAAAGATAGGGTACACAGGTCGCATGCGCCGTCATGCGCCCATAGGCGGAGCCGCCGGGAGGAGGCGCGGCCGGGGCGGAGCTTAGCGGCGGCCGTGCGCAGATAGGCGCAGGTCGCCCGAGCGCAAATGTGAAAGTAGCCTTAGTTGTACATTTCTATGGTTATTAGCATTTTATACGTTTTTACACTTCTGACAAATCCATGAAGTTCCTGTGATGTCTCAATATTCCCAGCGCTGCCCCTTATTCTCCAGACTTCTGCCCTTCTGGATATCGGCTTCTGGGCAGATCCGGACTGATGGCCGCCCGTTCTTGTCTCATCAGAGGTTGAAGTTATCACAATTTCTGGGTTTTGTCACTGTTTGAGGATTGACCGCAGGTTCTCAAGAAATAGGAAAAACCCAATGTGGCTAAACAAAGAAGTAAGAGGAGCAATTACCAGTAAAGAGAATATAGGAAAGATGTGTATCTTCGTACCGTGTTAGCCAGTAGATAGAAAAATATTTAGACTTGAGAGTCCTCAGTGGTTGATACCTTTTAATGGCTAACTGAAAAGATGGTAACAAATTGCAAGCTTTCGAGACTACGCAGGTCTCTTCATCAGGCATAGACTAATACAACATCTGAAGAATCACATATTTATACACAAAATAGCACAGAAAAAATGCAATAGGTAGGACAAGTGACATGAAGCAGAACTGTCATTATGGCAGAGGGATTAACATAAATATGACTAGTTCATAGATAAGGAGTGAAGGTTTTATTACCCTCTGATTGGGGTCTGGTATTGTGTTGTGATGACCCTAAAAGGTCAGGGAGGCAGATTCCTTAATTGTTGTAGAACGACATAAAACTCTGGGATATATTCATCCCAGCACTAAGAGTGTCAAAGGTCATCATAAGTTTATATTCCCAGACTTTTCTATCCTTCTCAGATTTGAAGTTAGATTTTAATACAAGTAATTCCATATCTGTCATGCTATGACCGGGCATACAAAAGTGTTTGGCCACAGGTAAATCCATTCTTTTTTCTCTTATCGTGTGGCGATGAGAATTCATCCTTGTTCTCAGTTTTTGCCCGGTCTCCCCCACATACAGACCCCCAGTTGGACATTTAGTACATATAATTAGGTACACCACATTAGATGTGATGCAGCTGAAAGTACCTGGTATCTTGTAGTCCTGATGGGAGTTGGGGATCTTTATCCTGTCCGTGGTCATTATAGATGTACAGGTCTTGCATTTCTTTTGTCTGCAAGGAAAGGTTCCTGCAGCTGTTGGGGAGGACAGGGAGCTTCTGACAATGATGCTTCTTAGATTTGGGGGCTGCCTAAAACATAGTAGTGGGGGGTCTGGAAATATGGATTGTAATCGGGCATCTTTTTGTAGTAAAGGTTGTAGTTTCCGTGCAGCTCCCCTTAGCATCTCCAGACTTGGATTGTAGGTGACCACTAGAGGCACCCGGTTATTTTCTTCTTTAGCTTTGTAATGTAGCAGGTGATTCCTTGATATTCTGGTGGCTCTTGTAATTTGGTTTTCAATTGTTCTTGGATGGTAGCCCTGGTTCAAAAAAGTCTTTCTGAGGCGACCAAGGTGTTCATCTCTATCCATGGGGTTGGAACATATACGGTTGTATCTGATGGCTTGGCTGTAGACAGTAAAGAGAAAGCATTTACACTAGTAAAGCAGGATGGCTCCGCTGAAGATCTAAAAACTATAGGGGGGAAAATACTTTATCTAAAAAACTAATTAAAGCTGCCAAAAAGGAAAGAGAGAAGCAGATTACTAAGAAGAGTAACACTGATCCCAAACTGCTCTTCACCTTATCAATAGTAAAAGAATCACAAGTGACAGTGTAGACCCTTAATAATAGTGAGGAAAGAATGGTTGTAGACGACGAGGAAAAAGTTAATATATTAACACCTTCTTCTCCACGGTATTCACAGTGGAAAATGAATGCCGAGAGACAAAGAAAACCCGATATTAAGGGTCACCGATCTAACCCAAGAAGAGGTGCGAAACCGGCTAAATAAGATTACAATAGATAAATCTCCGGGTCTGGATGGCATACACCCACGAGTACTAAGAGAACTAAGGAATGTAATACACAAACCATTATTTCTTATATTTAGGACTTTATAGTGACGGGGTCTGTTCCACAGGACTGGCACATAGCAAATGTGGTGCCAATATTCAAAAAGGATCTAGAAGTGACCCTGGAAATTATAGGCCAGTAAGTCTGACCTCTATTGTGGGTAAAATATGTGAAGGGTTTCTGAGGGTCGTTATTCTGGATTATCTCACTGAGAATAACTGTGTAACTCCATATCAGCATGGGTTTATGAGGAGTCGCTCCTGTCACACCAACCTAATCAGTGTTTATGAGGAGTCGCTCCTGTCACACCAACCTAATCAGTGTTTATGAGGAGTCGCTCCTGTCACACCAATCTAATCAGTGTTTATGAAGAGTCGCTCCTGTCACACCAATCTAATCAGTGTTTATGATGAGGTAAGCTATAGACTGGACCAAGGTGAGTCATTGGACGTGGTAGATCTTGATTTTTCCAAAGCGTTTGTACCGTGCCACACAAGAGGTTGGTACACAAAATGAGAATGCTGGGTCTGGGGGAAAATGTGTGTAAATGGGTAAGTAACTGGCATAGTGATAGAAAGCAGAGGGTGGTTATAAATGGTATATTATCTAACTGGGGCGCTGTGACCATTGGGTCCACAGGGGTCGCTGTGACCAGTGAGGACCGCAGGGGGCGCTGTGACCAGTGGGGACCGCAGGGGGCGCTGTGACCAGTGAGGACCGCAGGGGGCGCTGTGACCAGTGGGGACTGCAGGGGGCGCTGTGACCAGTGGGGACCGCAGGGGTCAATGTGACCAGTGGGTACCGCAGGGATCGCTGTGACCAGTGGGGACCGCAGGGGTCGGTGTTGGGACCTATTCTCTTCAACATATTTATTAACGATCTGGTAGAAGGTTTACACAGTAACATATCGATATTTGCAGATGATACAAAACTATGTAAAGCAGTCAATACAAGAGAAGATAGTATTCTGCTACAGATGGATCTGATAAGTTGGAAACTTGGTCTGAAAGGTGGCAGATGGGGTTTATCAATGATAAATGTAAGGTTATACACATGGGAAGAAGGAATCAATGTCACCATTACACACTGAACGGGAAACCACTGGGTAAATCTGACATGGAGAAGGACTGGGGGATCCTAGTTAATGATAAACTTACCTGGAGCAGCCAGTGCCAGGCAGCGGCTGCCAAGGCAAACAGGATCATGGGGTGCATTAAAAGAGGTCTGGATACACATGATGAGAGCATTATACTGCCTCTGTACAAATCCCAGGTTACACCGCACATGGAAGACTGTGGACAGTTTTGGGCACTGGTGCTCAGGAAGGATATAATGGAACTAGAGCGAGTACAAAGGATGGAAACAAAATTAATAAAGGGGATGGGGGAACTACAATACCCAGAAAGATGAGCAAAATTAGGGTTATTTAGTCTAGAAAAAAGACGCCTGAGGGGCGATCTAATAACTATGTATAAGTATATAAGGGGACAATACAGATATCTCTCCGAGGATCTGTTTATACCAAGAGAGGTGACGGTCACAAGGGGTCATTCTCTGTGTCTGGAGGAGAGAAGGTTTCTCCACCAACATAGAAGAGGATTCTTTACAGTTAGGGCAGTGAGAATCTGGAATTCCTCTCCTGAGGAGGTGGTGATGGCGAACTCAGTCGAGGGGTTCAAGAGAGGCCTGGATGTCTTCCTGGAGCGTAACAGTATTGTATCTTACAGTTATTAGGTTCTTTAGAAGGACGTCGATCTGGGGATTTATTCTGACGGAATATAGGCTGGACTGGATGACAAATGTCTTTTTTCGGCCTTGCTAACTATGTTACTATGTAATGGGACTCAGATCTGGAGAGTTTCCAGCCGTGGACACAAAATGTCAATGATTTGTTCCCCTAACCACTTAGTTCTCACGTTTGCCTGAAAAAAAAAATCATCACCACATTGTCCTGGATAATGGGAGAAGCTGTTCTTGGAAAAAGTATAGATCCTGTTCATTATGCATCACTGTGTTCTTAGATATAATTGTGAGAGCCTCCTCCTTGGATAAAAAGCCTCCAAACTTTGTGAGTTTGCACCCTCCATGGATGAGAAGCCATCACACATTGTGAAAGAGCCACCTCCATGGATGAGAAACACCCAAACTTTGTGAGTGAGCATCCTCCATGGTTAAGAAGCCCACACACATTTTAAGTGAGCCCCCTTCATGGCTGAGAAAGCCCCGCATATTGTGAGTGATCCCCTCCATGGATGAGAAGCCCCTGCACATTGTGAGTGAGCCCCTTCATGGATGAGAAGCCCCCACACATTTTGAGTGATCCCCTCCATGGATGAGAAGCCCCTGCACATTGTGAGTGACCCCCTCCATGGATGAGAAGCCCCCACACATTGTGAGTGACCCCCTCCATGGATGAGAAGCCCCCACACATTGTGAGTGACCTCTCCATGGATGAGAAGCCCCCACACATTGTGAGTGATCCCCTACATGGATGAGAAGCCCCCGCACATTGTGAGTGATCCCCTCCATGGATGAGAAGCCCCCGCACATTGTGAGTGAGCCCCCTTCATGGAGCCCCTGCATGTTGTGAGCAACTTATGGAGAAAATGGCCCCAGAAATACGAGTGGGTAGCCAGAAACCCCAGTACAAGCAGCCCGATTGTCCAGAGAGTTTACAGCCTATTGTCCCCACTGAAGACCCAATATGCCCTCCAATCCTAGGAGACCCCCTTTATTTTCCAACCCACTGCGCTGTTACATGTGCGGGCACCTTGGACACATGGCCAAAGATGGTCTACAGGGCTGGAGCCCTGTGTCTGTAGCCCATCTGCCAACCCAGCCAGTTAACTTCTGCCAAGATGAACCATCAGAGTCTGAGAGGCACTACTCCCGGGATACACCAGCAAAGGATGAAGTGATATACTCTGTTCACGCTATATGGCAAAAAGACCACCCTGCACCAGCCAACCACCATAGCCACCTCCAGCCGGTCAAGGTCAGTGATATCAAGGCCGAGGGACCTCGGAACATTGGGTCTTCCATCACCCTAGCTAGCCCAGATATTGTCCCACCAGAACACCATTTACCAGACTGTCAAGTGACCTTCTACCAGGCTGGGGGTCAGCGCTCGGGGAATTGGCGCATTTACGTGGGCAATATACCAGCCAATGTACGGGAGGAGCTGGAGGAGTTGTTCCAGCAGTATGGGAGGATCCGTACCATCAAGCTGAAGAATCATGGAGGATGTGGTGCCACACTGTTCACCTTCATCAGCTTCCAGGATCCATGGGATGTGGAGGACGTCGTGAGTGGAAGCAATGGATACGAGTTTGGTTCTCTTCGATTACGTGTGGAGTTTCACAAGTCAAGCCGGAAACCAGAGGGAGGTTGTGGAGGACTCTGCTGGAGAAACGGATCACCTTCCCTGTGTAACAGGCCAGATTAACCCCCTGCCCAGAGTATACCCGGGGTTAAAGTGGCCTAGGCCAGATTATACCCCTCCGGGTCTGAATATACCCCAGCTGCTGTGGATCAGATTATTCACGCTTTTGAGAAACATCAAAAACGGGGCCCCAGGCAGCACACAGGGTGCAGAGGCAGCACACGGGGGGCCTTAGGCAGCTATCCCTTCCCCCGTGTGCTGCCTGGGGCCCCTGTGTGCTGCCTGGGGCCCCTGTGCTGCCTGGGTCCTGTGCACTGCCTGGGGCCCCCGTGCGCTGTCTGGGGCCCCTGTGTGATGTCTGGGGCATTATGCACCGCCTGGGGCCCCGTGTGCTGCCTGGGGCCACTGTGCTCTACCTGGGGCCCCGTGTGCTGCCTGGGGTCCCTATGCGCTTCCTGGGGCCCCGTTTGCTGCCTGAGAACCCGTTGGCTTTCTCTGCCCCTGTGTGCTGTCTGGGACCCCGTTCGCTGTCTCTGCCCCCCCGTGTGCTGACTGAGGCCCCGTTTTTGATGGTTCTCAAAAGCGTGAATAATCTGATCTACAACAGCTGGGGTATATTCTGACCCGGAGGGGTATAATCTGGCCTAGTCCACCTTAACCCCAGATAGATTCTGGGTGGGGGGTAAATCTGGCCTGTTACACCAGCGATCTGAATACTGAGTCCTCGTCTCAGAGCTTCCCCCCTTGGGAAGGTGGCAGGATCTAAAACAGTGTTTCCCAAACTCCAGTCCTCACTGCCCCACGGGTCGTGTTTTCAGGATTTCCATAGTGTTACACAGGTGAGAGAATTCCTGATGCCTTGATGATACTTCCACCATCTGCGCAATACAAAGGAAATCCTAAAAAAACATGACCTGTGGGGCAGTGAGGACTGGAGTTTGGGAAACACTGATCTAAAAGATCATATGAGAGAAGCTGGAGATGTCGGCTATGCTGATGAGCACAAGGATGGCACCGGCATTGTGGAGTTTATTCACAGGGAAGACATAGAATATGCTAGGAGGAAACTGGATGATACAAAGCTTCGTTCTCATGAAGGTGAACCTCTTGCATTCATGCCTGTGCTTAAAGGCATGCTGACGGATTGTCCCCGATAAGTGGAGGACGATTGGAAGCCTATTATGTCTGGCTAATTAAGATGGGGAGATATGTGACGACACAGCATTTATTCTTCATTATCCAGACATATTACTTCAGTAGGCTCAGGGACATGAGCAATTGTTCATGTGAGATTAATTCAATTGACAATAAGAGTCAACAGTCAATGTGCAAAGGCTGCGGATTAGCTACTGTACAGTGGGTTCGGAAATATTCAGACCACTTTACATTTTTCACTCTTTGTTTCATTGCAGCCATTTGGTAAATTCAGTAAAGTTCATTTCAGCTGCAGATGGAAGGAAGAGAGCCACAGTATTCATTACTGATGGGTAGGCGGAGCCCCAGATCAGGATGTCACCTCAGATTATAAAGAGTGCTGACTGGCTGGCCCCTCCAGCTCGGGCTCCTCCTACTCAGCTCCAGTCTAAGATTTGAGGTCCCAGAGGATGGTCGCTGCTAATGCAGCTCCTCAGAAGATTTTATTATTTTATATTCGGACAGGAGACTTGGATCACTAGTTGGTCTAGAGGTCTCAGGGTACCAGCGCTGCTGTACCCCAACCTCTCCCTTGGCGGATCTGTATTTACTCAAAGTCCCTGCAGAATCCTTGCCGGCCCTGGGGGATGAGGAGAGTTTCCCTGGCGGGACGCAAACCACACGTGCGGTCACTGCGTTCCTCGCCCTGGGGGGAAGCATGGGCACAGCGCCAGAAACCCCTGAGGGTCCCTGTGGCGCCTTGGCTGGTGAGTACTCCACACAAATATTTTATTATTATGTGTGAGTGCTTTAGCGTCTGATGGCAGCGCTATTACATGTATGTCAGTATGCTTCAGCGCTGCTGTGACAGCGCTATTACTTCTATGTCAGTATGCTTCAGCGCTGCTGTGACAGCGCTATTACTTCTATGTCAGTATGCTTCAGCGCTGCTGTGACAGCGCTATTACATGTATGTCAGTATGCTTCAGCGCTGCGGTGACAGCGCTATTACATGTATGTCAGTATGCTTCAGTGCTGCGGTGACAGCGCTGTTACATGTATGTCAGTATGCTTCAGTGCTGCTGTGACAGCACTATTACATGTATGTCAGTATGCTTCAGCGCTGCGGTGACAGCGCTATTACATGTATGTCAGTATGCTTCAGTGCTGCGGTGACAGCGCTGTTACATGTATGTCAGTATGCTTCAGTGCTGCTGTGACAGCGCTACTACATGTATGTCAGTATGCTTCAGTGCTGCTGTGACAGCGCTATTACATGTATGTCAGTATGCTTCAGTGCTGCTGTGACAGCGCTATTACATGTATGTCAGTATGCTTCAGTGCTGCTGTGACAGCGCTATTACATGTAATGTCAGTATGCTTCAGTGCTGCGTGACAGCGCTATTACTTCTATGTCAGTATGCTTCAGCGCTGCGGTGACAGCGCTACTACATGTAATGTCAGTATGCTTCAGCGCTGCGGTGACAGCACTATTACATGTATGTCAGTATGCTTCAGTGCTGTGGTGACAGCGCTGTTACATGTATGTCAGTATGCTTCAGCGCTGCGTGACAGCACTATTACATGTATGTCAGTATGCTTCAGTGCTGCGGTGACAGCGCTATTACATGTATGTCAGTATGCTTCAGCACTGCTGTGACAGCACTACTACATGTATGTCAGTATGCTTCAGTGCTGCTGTGACAGCCTATACATGTATGTCAATATGCTTCAGTGCTGCTGTGACAGCGCTACTACATGTATGTCAGTATGCTTCAGTGCTGCGGTGACAGCGCTATTACATGTATGTCAGTATGCTTCAGCACTGCTGTGACAGCACTACTACATGTATGTCATATGCTTCAGTGCTGCTGTGACAGCACTATACATGTATGTCAGTATGCTTCAGTGCTGCGGTGACAGCGCTATTACATGTATGTCAGTATGCTTCAGTGCTGCTGTGACAGCACTATTACATGTATGTCAGTATGCTTCAGTGCTGCGGTGACAGCGCTACTACATGTATGTCAGTATGCTTCAGTGCTGCTGTGACAGCGCTATTACATGTATGTCAGTATGCTTCAGTGCTGCTGTGACAGCGCTACTACATGTATGTCAGTATGCTTCAGTGCTGCTGTGACAGCACTATTACATGTATGTCAGTATGCTTCAGTGCTGCTGTGACAGCACTATTACATGTATGTCAGTATGCTTCAGTGCTGCGGTGACAGCGCTGTTACATGTATGTCAGTATGCTTCAGTGCTGCGGTGACAGCACTACTACATGTATGTCAGTATGCTTCAGTGCTGCTGTGACAGCACTATTACATGTATGTCAGT
Organism: Oophaga sylvatica; assembly: GCA_033576555.1. Lineage (NCBI taxonomy): Eukaryota > Metazoa > Chordata > Amphibia > Anura > Dendrobatidae > Oophaga > Oophaga sylvatica. The sequence goes on from JARQOD010000908.1 coordinate 80,019, forward strand.
ATGCTTCAGTGCTGCTGTGACAGCACTATTACATGTATGTCAGTATGCTTCAGTGCTGCTGTGACAGCACTATTACATGTATGTCAGTATGCTTCAGTGCTGCGGTGACAGCGCTATTACATGTATGTCAGTATGCTTCAGTGCTGCTGTGACAGCACTACTACATGTATGTCAGTATGCTTCAGTGCTGCTGTGACAGCGCTACTACATGTATGTCAGTATGCTTCAGTGCTGCTGTGACAGCGCTATTACATGTATGTCAGTATGCTTCAGTGCTGCTGTGACAGCGCTATTACATGTATGTCAGTATGCTTCAGTGCTGCTGTGACAGCGCTACTACATGTATGTCAGTATGCTTCAGTGCTGCGGTGACAGCGCTATTACATGTATGTCAGTATGCTTCAGCGCTGCGGTGACAGCGCTATTACATGTATGTCAGTATGCTTCAGCGCTGCGGTGACAGCGCTATTACATGTATGTCAGTATGCTTCAGTGCTGCGGTGACAGCGCTACTACATGTATTCAGTATGCTTCAGTGCTGCGGTGACAGCGCTACTACGTGTATGTCAGTATGCTTCAGCGCTGCGGTGACAGCGCTATTACATGTATGTCAGTATGCTTCAGCGCTGCGGTGACAGCGCTATTACATGTATGTCAGTATGCTTCAGTGCTGCGGTGACAGCGCTACTACATGTATATCAGTATGCTTCAGTGCTGCGGTGACAGCGCTACTACATGTATATCAGTATGCTTCAGTGCTGCTGTGACAGCGCTATTACATGTATGTCAGTATGCTTCAGTGCTGCTGTGACAGCGCTACTACATGTATGTCAGTATGCTTCAGTGCTGCTGTGACAGCGCTATACATGATCAGTATGCTCGTGCTCGTGACAGCGCTATTACATGTATGTCAGTATGCTTCAGTGCTGCTGTGACAGCGCTATACATGTAAAGTCAGTATGCTTCAGTGCTGCGGTGACAGCGCTGTTACATTGTAGATGTGGTGATCTTTTGTCCGCAGGCAGATAGCTGCAGGACAGAGAGGGAGCAGGAGCGGGGGAGTTCGCGCTCATTATTTGAGCTAGCAGGGGGCGTGGCCTATCTATTCCCGGTCTTCTGAGCAGGAAGACGCGCGCTCTGGCGTTTCTCCTGCGACTCCCTCACTGTGGCGGCCATTACACAGGCTCCTGGGCTCCTCAGACCGCTCCTCTCCTCATATAGACACCACGGCCAGCTGGGTGAGTGCTGATTCCTCACCCCGCAGCGCAGCGATCGCTATCCTGCAGCTGCAGTCTCATTAGAGACATAAAATTGGCTGGGGCTCACAAATATATATATTGTGGTGAGTTTGCAATATTAACCCCTCTGAGGGTTATTTCTACCAGCAAAATTTTTTGACTGAATACCACTGGGGTAACCCTGCCTGGTGGAGCGTTAACCCTTCAGCGTTTAAAAAAAAAAAAAAAAAACGCATAGTTTTTGCTGGTATTACCGCTTTGACCTGCTCATACAGGTGAGACATGTCTGAACAGAGTTCAGATGCCGCGGACCATGTCCCAGTGCCATTACGGCAATCAGATACGCAGACCTCCACAGCGTCTAGCGCTGCGGTCGACAGCGGTGGAAAATTGGACGATATCGCTCGATCGATCAACAACTTGTCTGACCTTTTAGGTCAATATGTGTCTGCTAATTCCTCTCAGAGGAAGCGACCAGGCCGTTACCGGCCTCTACACGGAGCGAGTCAGATGTATCTGATATTGGGCAGAGTTCCCCTTTAAATTCGGATGGAGAAATATCCGATTCAGATGCGGACGAGCCGCAGGGGCGTTCCTCTATGACGAAGCGTACGGAGGCATTAATTGAAGCCATGAGAGATATACTACAGTTACCGGAGGAGGTAACTAGTCGTCCTGGTAAATCAGCACGCATGTTCCAGGAGTCCCGTGCTTCGCGTACAACATTACCAGCTCTGGATGAGCTTAATAGTGTAATAGAGGAGGAACGTCTATGTCCAGATAAGCGTTTTCATGGAACGCATTTCTTGGATACACTTTATCCTTGCTCTGCGGAGTTAAAGGCTAATTGGACTTCTGCTCCTGAAGTGGATGTGTCTTTATCTCAGCTTAGTAAATCCTCACTACTCCCTATTAAGGGGAAAGCGAGCTTACAGGAGCCTTTGGATAGAAAAGCAGAATTGGCGGCAAAAGCAAGCTATGAGGCTGCGGGTCATGGATTCCGAGCGGTGCTAGGATCCATGTGTGCTGCTAGAGCTTCTCTAAGCTGGTTGGCACGTCTGAAGACGGAGTTGCAAAATGAATCTCCGTTATCTGAGATACGGGAAACTTGTGAATGGTTAGAAACGGCAGCCTGTTATATCTTTGATGCCGGTCTGGATACGGCATCTCTGCTGGCCAAAGCGCAAGCTTCAGCGGTCACAGTCAGAAGAGCTTTATGGCTCAGACAGTGGGCCGGGGACGCAGTTTCCAAACAAGGGTTGTTGGCCTTACCTTACAAGGGTGGCCATCTTTTTGGATCCGACCTCACAGAGCTGATTTCCAAGGCTAAGGCGAAGGAATCAGCATTACCACAGCGTAGGGCCATGGCCTCGGTGTCCAGTAAGCCTGGTGTCTATAGTGGTCGGCGGTCCTTTCGGGGCCGAGGACGATCTAGTCACTCCTCGTGGGGATCGGGTCGTCCTTCCTTCTCAGGAAAGAAATCCTCTCAGAAAACTCGTACTCCCTGGAAGCAGAGTTTCCGCCAGGACAAGCGGGAACTTGACAAGAAGCCCGCAAAGTCGGATTGACGCCAGGGGTCCACTCGAGGATTCTCGAGTGGGGGGTCGCCTGCTTCTTTTCAAGGAGACTTGGATGGCTCGCGTTCCAGATTCCTGGGTAACGCGGATAGTGTCGGCAGGCTATTTCATAGAGTTTGCTTCTCGACCCCCAAATGTTTTCTGTCAATCTCACGTTCCGTCGGAACCCGAGCTTGTTGTCGCTCTACAGCGAGAGGTCGAATCTCTGCTACAAAAGGGTGTAGTGATACCGGTTCCGTCAGAGGACCGAGGGAAAGGTTTTTATTCCAACCTTTTTATAGTTCCCAAAAAGGAGAACAAATTTCGCCCGATTCTGGATCTCAAGCGATTAAACCGGCATGTCCATGCCCGGAAATTTCGCATGGAGTCGCTTCGCTCCGTTGTGGCAGCTCTGTCACAGAACGATTTTCTGGTGTCAATCGACATTCGCGACGCCTATTTGCATATTCCCATCGGAAAGGCTCATCAGCGCTTTCTTCGATTTGCCATAGGTCAGAATCATTACCAGTTCGTGGCTCTGCCGTTCGGCTTAGCCTCAGCGCCAAGGGTCTTTACAAAAATTCTGGCGCCCCTCATGGCAATCCTTCGAAGACAGGGGATTACGATTCTCCCTTATCTGGACGATCTTTTGATCGTGGCTTCCTCGGAGGAGGAGGCGTTGACGGCTCGGGATTTGTCTCTTCATTTTCTGAAGGACTTCGGTTGGCTGGTCAATTGGGAGAAGTCGTCCCTGGAACCATCGAGGACAATCCTCTTTTTGGGAATGCATCTCGACACGTTTCGGTCGGTAGTTTCCCTACCACCAGACAAACAGTCATGTCTTCTTCGACATGTACAGATTATGAAATCCTCAACGGCAATGTCCTACGGAAGTGTATGCGTCTTCTGGGACTGATGGTGGCGTCCATGGAGGCAATTCCTTTTGCCCAGTTCCATTCCAGGACTCTCCAAAGGTTCATCTTGAGTCGATGGAACCAGTCGCAATCGCTGGATTGCAGTGTCACCATTTCTCGCGCGGTGCGGGATTCTCTAGAATGGTGGTTACGTCCAGGGGCATTCTCCCTGGGGAAGTCTTTCCTCCCTCCGAAGTGGTCAGTCATAACCACCGATGCCAGCCTGACGGGCTGGGGGGGTGTTTGGAACAATCTCTGGATTCAGGGGGTATGGTCATCGGAAGAGTCTGTTCTTCCGATCAACATCCTGGAATTGAGGGCGATTTTCCTTTGCCTCCAACATTGGACGGTCCCTTTGAGCGGTCTGCCAGTCCGAGTGCAGACAGACAATGCGACGGCTGTCGCGTATATCAATCACCAAGGTGGGACAAGGAGTTCCAGACTCATGGTAGAGGTGTCCCGAATTCTGATTTGGGCAGAGGCCAGTGTACCAGCCATTTCGGCGATTCACATTCCAGGGGTTCAGAATATTACAGCGGACTTTCTCAGTCGCAGAAGGATGGATCCCGGGGAATGGAGCCTCCACCCGGAAGTTTTTGCACTACTGTGCTCTCGCTGGGGAACCCCACAAGTGGATTTGATGGCATCCAGGTCCAATGCCAAGTTACCGACGTTCATGTCCAGGTACAAGGACCCGAAGGCTGTGGCGGTGGATGCTCTAGTGGCTCAGTGGGATCAGTTCGAGCTGATCTATGTATTCCCGCAGATATCCTTACTTCCTCTAGTACTGCGTCGGATCAGACTAGAGAGAATTCCAGCTATTTTGATAGCTCCAGACTGGCCAAGAAGGGTGTGGTTCTCGACAATAATGTCGCTGTTGGCGGCACCTCCTTTTCCACTCCCTCTTCAACCGGACTTGTTGACTCAGGGGCCCGTTTGTCATCCGGACTTGATGTCCCTGCGTTTGACGGCGTGGCTCTTGAGACCGAAATCTTGACCCGTAGAGGTTTCTCAGCCGAGGTCATTGCTACCCTTCGTGCTGCAAGAAGTCCGGCTACTACTAGGATTTACCACAAAATTTGGGAAACCTTCTTTTCGTGGTGTTTGGGGTCCTCTCGGAACCCGAGAAAATTTTCCATTCCCAACCTGTTGGCTTTTCTGCAGCATGGGCTAGACAAGGGTTTGGCAGTCAGCACCCTAAAAGGTCAGATTTCTGCTCTGTCCTTATTGTTCCGGAGAACCATTGCTTCAAATAGAGACGTGCTCTCCTTTTTCCGAGGTATATCTCGTAAGTTCCCGCCGCGGAAGGCACTCGTGTCTCCTTGGCGGCTCAACCTTGTTTTGGAGGCTCTTCAGCATAAACCTTTTGAGCCTATGGTTTCTGCTAGCCTTTCTTTACTTTCTTGGAAGGTGGCTTTCCTTGTTGCAGTCACTTCCTTGAGGAGAGTTTCTGAGTTGGCAGCTCTTTCTTGTTCGCCTCCTTTTCTGGAGTTTTTTCCGGATCGTGTAGTGCTTCGCACTCGGGGTGATTTTTTGCCTAAAGTGGTGTCACAATTTCATGTCAACCAGGATATTGTGTTGCCTTCATTCTGCCCGGATCCGAAGAATGTGAAAGAGCGTGCTTTACACACATTGGATTTAGTGCGGGCCTTGAAGTTTTATCTATTACTCAAGGTTTTCGTAAGACGGACTCCCTATTTGTGGTTCCAGTCGGTCGTCGGCGTGGTCAACGAGCTTCCAAGGATTCTATAGCTCGTTGGATTCGGTCAGCTATATTGGAAGCTTACCGTCTTCAGGGTGAATCTTGCCCGATTAAGATTCAAGCCCATTCCACGAGGGCTGTGGCTTCATCGTGGGCTTTTCACCAAGGTGCTTCGGCAGTGCAGCTCTGCCGGGCGGCAACTTGGCGCTCTGTCCACACGTTTACAAAGTTTTATAAAGTGGACGTCAGTGCTTCCGCTGATGCAGCCCTCGGACGTAGGGTCCTGCAGGCGGCTGTAGTTTAAAGTTCTAGATGAACTTGTGTTTAGCGCTGGTTGCGCTTTCTTTGTTAAGGTTGTTGGGTTTCTGCCTTTTGTTGGTTTTTCCCACCCTTATTTTTGAACTGCTTTGGGACGTCCCATCAGTAATGAATACTGTGGCTCTCTTCCTTCCATCTGCAGCTGAAACACGGATTTTGGTAAGAACTTACCGGTAAAATCCTTTTCAGCGAAGGAAGGAAGAGAGACACAGCACCCTCCCAAGGCAGAAGTGTGTTGATGTTTTCAGATGCAGCGCGACCCTTATCTGATAGCGATTATCTGGGCTGAGGTCAGCGCGCTAAGGCTCTGTTCCAGCATCGCCAGCTCATCGCAGTAGTCAGGTTCCGTGAGTAGTACCTGGAACTCTGTGGTTTTTGGCTTTCTTTGCATGCATAACCTGTATCCTTGTGTTTTTTCTCTGAAGTTCCTTCAGAAGGGGTTATGTTGCTCCGCTGGTGATCTTGGCTCTTTTCCTAAAAGCTTTGGTACGACTGGAGCTGAGTAGGAGGAGCCCGAGCTGGAGGGGCCAGCCAGTCAGCACTCTTTTGATCTGAGGTGACATCCTGATCTGGGGCTCCGCCTACCCATCAGTAATGAATACTGTGTCTCTCTTCCTTCCTTCGCTGAAAAGGATTTTACCGGTAAGTTCTTACCAAAATCCGTGTTTTTGCCTCATTAATGTGCACTCTGCACCCCATCTTTACTGAAAAAAACTGAAATGTAGAAATTTTTGCAAATTTATTAAAAGAGAATAACTGAAATATCACATGATCATAAGTATTCACACCCTTTGCTCAGTATTGAGTAGAAGCACCTTTTGAGCTCGTACAGCCCGGAGTCTTCTTGGGAATGATGCAACAAGTTTTTCACCCCTGGATTTGGGGATCCTCTGCCATTCTTCCTGGCAGATCCTCTCCAGGTCCGTCAGGTTGGATGGTTAATGTTGGTGGACAGCCATTTTCAGGTCTCTCCAGAGATGCTCAGTTGGGTTTAGGTCAGGGCTCTGGCTGGGTCAGTTAGGAATGGTCACAGAGTTGTTCTGAAGCCACTCCTTTGTTATTTTAGCTGTGTGTTTCGGGTCACTGTCTTGTTGGAAGGTGAACCTTTGGCGAAGTCTGAGGTCCAGAGCACTCTGGAAGAGGTTTTCATCCAGGATATCTCTGTACTTGGCCGTATTCATGTTTCCTTCAATTGCAACCAGTCGTCCTGTCCCTGCAGCTGAAAAACACCCCCATAGCATGATGCTGCCTCCACCATGTTTCACTGTTGGGATTGTATTGGGCAGGTAATGAGCAGTGCCTGGTTTTCTCCACACATACCGCTTAGAAATTTTCACCAAAAAGTTCTATCTTCGTCTCATCAGATCAGAGAATCTTATTTCTCATAGTCTGGGAGAGTCCTTCATGTGTTTTTAGCAAACTCTGCAGGCTTTCATATGTCTTACACTGAGGAGAGGCTTCCGTTGGCCACTCTGCCATAAAGGCCCGACTGGTGGAGGCTGCAGTGATAGTTGACTTTGTGGAACTTTCTCCCATCTCACTACTGCATCTATGGAGCTCAGCCACAGTGATCTTGGGGTTCTTTTAAAACCTCTCTCACCAAGGCTATTCTCCCACGATTGCTCAGTTTGGCTGGACGGTCTAGGAAGACGTCTGGTGGTCCCAAACTTGTTCCATTTAAGGATTATGGAGGCCACTGTGCTCTCAGGAACCTTGAGTACTGACTGCAGAAATTCTTTTGTAACCTTGGTCAGATTTGTGCCTTGCCACAATTCTGTCTCTGAGTTCCTTGGCCAGTTCCTTTGACCTCATGATTCTCATTTGGTGTGACATGCACTGTGAGCTGTGAGGTCTTATATAGACAGGTGTGCGCCTTTACAAATCAAGTCCTATCAGTGTAATTACACACAGCTGGACTCCAATGAAGGAGTAGAACCATCTCAAGGAGAATCACAAGGAAATGGACAGCATGTGACGTAAATATGAGTGTCTGAGCAAAAGGTCTGAATACTTATGACCATGTGATATTTCAGTTTTTCTTTTTTACTAAATTTGCAAAAATTTCTACATTTGTTTTTTTTCAGTAAAGATGGGTGCAGAGTGTACATTAATGAGAAAAAAATGAACTTTTTTGAATTTACCAGAAGGCTGCAATAAAACAAGAGTGAAAAATGTAAAGGGGTCTGAATACTCTTCATGCCCACTGTATCTGTACTAGTATTGCAGTCCTAGTATTGTTCTACTATCCTTGGGAAACAAAGGCACAGGATAATTGAACA
>JARQOD010000908.1:88125-117898 GCA_033576555.1 Oophaga sylvatica
TTACCCTCACCTGTTATCTCACCTGTATTATACTGTATACAGGGATATTACACCTCACCTGTTATCTCACCTGTATTATACTGTATACAGGGATATTACACCTCACCTGTTATCTCACCTGTATTATACTGTATACAGGGATATTACACCTCACCTGTTATCTCACCTGTATTATACTGTATACAGGGATATTACACCTCACCTGTTATCTCACCTGTATTATACTGTATACAGGGATATTACACCTCACCTGTTATCTCACCTGTATTATACTGTATACGGGATATTACACCTCACCTGTTATCTCACCTGTATTATACTGTATACAGGGTATTACACCTCACCTGTTATCTCACCTGTATTATACTGTATACGGGATATTACACCTCACCTGTTATCTCACCTGTATTATACTGTATACAGGGATATTACACCTCACCTGTTATCTCACCTGTATTATACTGTATACGGGATATTACCCTCACCTGTTACCTCACCTGTATTATACTGTATACAGGGATATTACACCTCACCTGTTACTCACCTGTTTATACTGTATACAGGGATATTACACCTCACCTGTTATCTCACCTGTATTATACTGTATACAGGGATATTACACCTCACCTGTTATCTCACCTGTATTATACTGTATACGGGATATTACACCTCACCTGTTATCTCACCTGTATTATACTGTATACAGGGATATTACACCTCACCTGTTATCTCACCTGTATTATACTGTATACAGGGTATTACACCTCACCTGTTACTCACCTGTTTATACTGTATACGGGTATTACACCTCACCTGTTATCTCACCTGTTTATACTGTATACGGGATATTACACCTCACCTGTTATCTCACCTGTATTATACTGTATACAGGGATATTACACCTCACCTGTTATCTCACCTGTTTATACTGTATACAGGGATATTACACCTCACCTGTTATCTCACCTGTATTATACTGTATACGGGATATACACCTCACCTGTTATCCACCTGTATTATACTGTATACTGGGATATTACACCTCACCTGTTATCTCACCTGTATTTACTGTATACAGGGATATTACACCTCACCTGTTATCTCACCTGTATTATACTGTATACAGGGATATTACACCTCACCTGTTATCTCACCTGTATTATACTGTATACGGGATATTACACCTCACCTGTTATCTCACCTGTATTATACTGTATACAGGGTATTACACCTCACCTTTATCTCACCTGTATTATACTGTATACTGGGATATTACTCCTCACCTGTTATCTCACCTGTATTATACTGTATACAGGGATATTACACCTCACCTGTTATCTCACCTGTATTATACTGTATACTGGGATATTACACCTCACCTGTTATCTCACCTGTATTATACTGTATACAGGGATATTACACCTCACCTGTTATCTCACCTGTATTATACTGTATACTGGGATATTACACCTCACCTTTATCTCACCTGTATTATACTGTATACAGGGATATTACACCTCACCTGTTATCTCACCTGTATTATACTGTATACATGGGATATTACACCTCACCTGTTATCTCACCTGTATTATACTGTATACAGGGATATTACACCTCACCTGTTATCTCACCTGTGTTATACTGTATACAGGGATATTACACCTCACCTGTTATCTCACCTGTATTATACTGTATACAGGGATATTACACCTCACCTGTTACTCACCTGTATTATACTGTATACTGGGATATTACACCTCACCTGTTATCTCACCTGTATTATACTGTATACAGGGTATACACCTCACCTGTTATCTCACCTGTATTATACTGTATACAGGGGATATTACACCTCACCTGTTATCTCACCTGTGTTATACTGTATACAGGGATATTACACCTCACCTGTTATCTCACCTGTATTATACTGTATACAGGGATATTACACCTCACCTGTTATCTCACCTGTATTATACTGTATACAGGGATATTACACCTCACCTGTTATCTCACCTGTATTATACTGTATACTGGGTATTACACCTCACCTGTTATCTCATCTTCCACCAAGATTTATATTACATATTGCAGTTTGTTATACACAGTTACAACATTGTCATGTCAAGATGTTTGTTACTTACGCATTTTAGCTCTCGATCAGTGAAGATTTTTCTCAGTAAGAAGATTCGTAGTGGAACAGTGAGAATGAGGATGAAGGGGAAAGCGAGAGAAGCTGCAGTGGACATAACAGCCCACAAGACGGCCAGACACACCAGTTGCAGAGCTGTGAACAGGTGCATCCTGAGGGAGCGGACCTGAGAATGAGACACTCCAGTTACAATTTGTGTACAGTGTGGTTGTCCCAAAAGTGTAGCTGACCTTACATCCAAACTGCACCAAGTCTCCTAGTATGGCTGCTATACCATCATCGTAAGACTAGTTGGGTTATATTGATGTTCACATGATACTAGCAGGTTCAGATAAATACAACCTGAAAAGTTTTTTTAATACTACTTCCTGGCTATGGCTTTACTGCCATTGACCTTGACATGGGGTAACTGTATGATCAGAATATATTCCGTCACAAACACCTAGGACTGCTGGGAAGACCTACCTCTTGGCATAAATCACATCAGGGTGATGCTTTGGGGGTTTCAGTAAGAGCTGGAGGCGCTCGTAGAATTGGATACCGTTCAGTGAGGTGACCCCCATGTACAGGAATATCCCAAACAGAACCGCCAATGGGATCTTCCGAAGAAGATCTCCAATTACAATGGAAAGGCCTAGGGAGGAAGAGACTGAGGTTATTATGGACGATATAACCTGACCAGAGATGGATCCATGGTGAGAGTATTAATGTGAAGTAGCAGAGCTGCCGTTTGATGTCATCCAGTTGAGCCACATCTGGTGCTGGGTCATCCTACAGAGGAACATCTGATGTTGAGTCATTCCGCTGAGCTACATCTAGTTCCGAGTAATCGTATAGAGGAACAACTGATGTTTTGTCATTCTGCTGAGCTGCATCTACTATTGAGTCATCCTACAGAGGCATATCTAATGCTGTGTCATCGCACTTAGCAACATCTAGAACTTGGTCACCCTACAGAGGCACATCTGATGCTAGGTCATCTTGCTGAACTACATCTTAAACCAGGGAATCCTACAGAGACACGCCTGATACCAGGACATCCAGATGAGCTACATCTTCTACCAGGTAATCCTGCTGAGCTACATCTAGTACTGGGTAATCTTACAGAGCCACATATGATATGAGGATAGCCTGCTGAGCTAAATCTAACACTGGATCATCCTACAGAGGAACATCTGATACCAGGACTTCCAGCTGAGCTACATCTAGTACCCGGTCATCCTACTGAGGCACCTCTGATACCTCGTCATCCCACTGAGCTAAATCTAACATCAGGTCATCCTACAGAGGCACAACTCATGCCAGGACTTCCAGCTGACCTACATCTAGTGCTGGGTTATTCTGCTGAGGCACGTCTGATACCAGGACTTCCAGCTGAGTTAGGCTAGGTTCACATAGCGTTAATGCAGTCCGTTCTACTCATAGTGTTGACGGACTGCATTAACGCTACTGTCATTTTGTGATCGCGTTATGCGGTCACGCTAGCGCAGCGTCTCTATCTGAGCTAGAGGTGACGGACCCCCGAACGCTGCAGACCGCGTCCGAGGGTCCGTCACAGAATGAAGGCACATCGCTAACGAATGCCGATTTCGTCATGCGTTAAACGGATGCGCTACTGCTATTGCGGGCAATGGCGGCGTTAACGCATCCGTTACATAGCGTTAGTGCCGCTATGTGACGGATGCCGTCAGCGCATTGCCCGCAACGCAATGTGAACCCGGCCTTACATCTAGTACCGGGTCATCCTACAGAGGCACATCTAATGCTGTGTAATCGCGCTCAGCAACATCTAGAACTTGGTCACCCTACAGAGGCACATCTAATGCTGGGTCACCCGCTGAACTACATCTTGAACCAGAGCATCCTACAGAGACATGCCTGATACCGGAGGTACAGAAGTATACCAGCTGAGCTGCATCTACTACCAGGTCACCCTACAGAGGTACGTCTGTTACCAGTTCATCCCACTGAGCTACATCTACTAACAGGTCATCCTACTGAGGCACATCTGATACCAAGTCATCCGGATGAACTAAATCTAGCACCAGGTAAACCTACACTGGCACATATGATACCAGGACTTCCAACTATGCTACGTCTACTACTGGGTCATCCTAAACAGGCACATCTGATATCAAGTCATCCTGCTGAGCTACATCAAGTTCTGGGTAATCCTACAGAGCCACATATGATATGAGGATATCCTGCTGAGCTACATCTACTACCGGGTCATTCTACTGAGGCACATCTCATACCAGATCATCCCAGTGAGTTACACACGTGGTTAAAATTGTTGGTACCTCTCGTTTAATGACAGAAAAACCCGCAATAGTCACAGAAATAACTTGAATCTGACAAAAGTAATAATAAATCAAAAATCTATGAAAATGAACAAATGACTGTCAGACATTGCTTTTCAGCCATGCTGCCACAGAAATTTTTAAAAAATAAAATAAAACTCAAGAAATCGGCCTGGACCAAAATGATGGTACCTCTGAAAATAATGTGACAAAAGGGACATGTTACATCAAGGTGTGTCCACTAATTAGCATCACAGGTGTCTACAATCTTGGAGTCAGTGAGTGGCCTGTATAGAGGCTACAGATACTCACTGTGCTGTTTGGTGACATGGTGTGTATCACACTCAACATGGACCAGAGGAAGCGAAGTAAAGAGTTGTCTCAGGAGATTAGAAAGAAAATTATAGACAAACATGTTACAGGTAAAAGTTATAAGACCATCTCCAAGCAGCTTGATGTTCCTGTGACTACAGATGCACATATTATTCAGAAATTTAAGCTCCATGGGACTGTAGCCAACCTCCCTGGACGTGGCTGCAGGAGGAAAATTGATAACAAATCAAAGAGACGGATAATACGAATGGTAACAAAACAGCCCAGAAAAACTTCTAAACAGATTAAAGGTGAACTTCAAGCTCAAGGAACATCAGTGTCAGATCGCACCATCCGTCGTTGTATGAGCCAAAGTGGACTTCATGGGAGATGACTAAGGAGGACACCATTGCTGAAAAAAATCATAAAAAAGCCAGACTGGAATTTGCCAAACTATAAGTTGACAAGCCACAAAGTTTCTGGGAGAATGTCCTATGGACAGATGAGACAAAAATTGAACTTTTTGGCAAGAAAATGAAGCATATCAGGAAAAGCACACTGTCCCTACTGTGAAACATGGAGGAGGCCCTGTTATGTCCTGGGGCTGCTTTGCTGCATCTGGCACAGGGTGTCTAGAATCTGGGCAGGGTACAATGAAATCTCAAGACTATCAAGGGATTCTAGAGAGAAATGTGCTGCTCAGTGTCAGAAAGCTTGTTCTAAGTCGCAGGTCATGAGTCTTGCAACAGTATAATGACCCAAAACACACAGCTAAAAACACCCAAGAAAGGCTAAGAGGAAAACATTGGACTATTCTGAAGTGGCCTTCTATGAGACCTGACCTAAATCCTATTGAGCATCTTTGAAAAGACCTGAAACATGCCATCTGGAAAAGGCGACCTTTCAAACACGAGACAACTGGAGCAGTTTGCTCTTGAGGAGTGGCCAAAATACCTGTTGAGAGGTGCAGAAGTCTCATTGGAAGTTACAGGAATCATTTGTGTGAAGAAATCAGATTGTATCTTAATTTCCCAGACAACCATGTTTTTGCATACCAAGAATAATTGACTTTTTTCTGTATAGTGGCTTGTGGATTTAAGTGTTTGTCTGGTGGGTCAAGAAGACAGACTTGCAAACTGATATGCCATTTAATATTACTGTGTAAGTCTGTAATAGTGACTTGTACATAGTGTGTGCTTATCTTTGTTTATTGTGTGCTGATATGCTAATTGTGTATTGTATTCTATTACCAGTTTGTTGACCTTGAAGGTAGATAGGGAAAGGCTGTGATGGTGGACTGAAGTGTCATGATATAGTTTGCCCTGTCCTGCATTTCTGTATAACTTTGCTCCTTCATCATCATTTAACTTAGGCTTATGTCAACACAGCTAAAGGACTCCCCATTGTTCTCCTAAGCCGGGGGAGAACTCACAATACACATTCATATAGACATATCGGAGCCATGCAATGGACCAAACCATTGACTAGGAGGTGGGAACCTCTCCTCCCCTACCCTTGGGCTGTTCCCAGTAGCCCAAGACAAGGGACTTATGCGTGACCAGTGTTGTGTTGGGAGATCTCTAGAGAAAAAGGGTGAGGGCTCTTAGCTGCGGCAAGACCTCACGTCGGTCTGTGATTTTGGACTTATTATGGACATCAGGAATAACATGGATATTTGATTTGATATGCTGCCTGCCTCAATAAATCCCGTTGGATTGTTCTTAGCCCGGTGGTCTCTTCTTGCTCTGCCGCATACCCCGTCACAAACTGGTTGGCAGCGGTGGGATCAGAGCAGAACGAATGGAGGACAACGGCCCATCAACTTCTGGAACCAGAGCCTCAGAGTACAAGAACTGGACTGTGGGGAGCTTACAAACAAAGGCTCGTGAACTGGGGGTCAGCTACAAGGGACTCTCCAAGGAGCAGCTAACTGAGGCTTTGGAAGGAGTTCGCCTGCAAGAGGACACTGAGGAAGCACCTCCACGGCAAATGGAGGAAAGGCGACAGGCAGAGGTAAGTACCCAAAAAAGTCAGTGGGCTGTGTGGTACGAGGAGGAGATGGCAATGATGGGAGAGGAGGTCTCCATAGACTATAAGATCGTGGTCATGCGAGGAGCTAAGGAGATGGCATTGCTGGAGAGGCAGATAGCTTTGGAAGCAGCTAGAAGCTCCAGACAGACTGTAACCCCAGCACCCACCATGAGGGAACTCCCCAGAGTGTCCCGCAAAGATTTCAAGCCGTTCCAGGAGGCTGCAGGTGACATTGAGGGCTTCTTCCAGGACTTTGAGCATCAGTGTCGATTAACGGAAGTCCCAGAAAGAGAGCGAGTACGACATCTGGTGGGGCTCTTAGAGGGTGGAGCTGCCGCAGCCTATAGAGCTATGGACCCTAGGGGGGACTGTGAGTATGCAGACATTAAACGGACTGTTCTAGAACACTATGCTGTGACGCCAGACACGTATAGGACCCAGTTTCGTACTTTGGCCTGTGATGAGGAGGTGTCCTTCAAGATGTATGCCCACAGACTCAAACAAATATGTCATCGCTGGCTGGAGGGAGAGGAGGCCTTAACTTGGGGGGCCTTCCTCCAGGTCATCTTGAAAGAGCAGTTTTACTTCAAGTGCCCCGCTGAGATCCAAGAATGGGTGCGTGAAAGGAGACCAGCCACTGTGGAGGAAGCTGCAGCTCTAGCGGATGAGGCTTTCACCATCAAGCCTCAATGGAAAAAACTACTACTCAGTGAGAAAAGAACTACCAGCCCCCCGACGATGGCGGCCCCTGGTCCTTCGGCCTCCCATATTCACCATCCCAATAGACCATCAACTCATGGTGACCTTCGTGTGACTGGGCCTCGCATTACTCCTGCTCCACCTTCGGGACTACGACATGGGGAAGAGTCCCAGAGCGCAGATGTTATAGATGTGGGCAGCCTGGACATCTGCAATTTCAATGTCCAGGTGTTCGGAGACAGGACGGCTACAGACCGCCTTTGCCGGTTCGTTATCTACAGACACTCTCACCAGAAGAGCTGGATTCAGTCCCTGATGACTTGCCAAGTGACTCCGATACCCTGGCTCCCATACCAGGAGTCTATGGGGTGCGAGCCCCAGCCACCTGTTCTTCTGACCTTCAGCACCAACATCTACAGGTGGTCGTGCTGGATGGCCAAAAAGTAGTTGGCTTCCATGACACTGGGGCTTTTCTCACCATAGCCGATCCCCGAGTACTTCAGCCAGAAGCAATTCAAAAGGGACCAGGAATTGCCATTGTATTGGCTGGAGGCACCCAGAGATATATTCCAAGAGCGAGGGTGACCCTGGATTATGGCTTTGGGGCCAAACAATGCATGGTCGGTGTGATGAGCGGCCTCCCTGCAGACGTTCTTTTAGGAAATGATGTGGGACATCTGCATTGCCACTTTGTCGGTGCGGTAACCAGAAGTCAAGCCAAGAGAGCAGCAAATGGGGACGCCTACAACTCATCCATGGAAATGAGTCCACCAGAACCGCCGACACAGCCGATGAGTGATTCTTCTTGTGGGGACAATGTGAGTGATACCTGGGATAGAGTTCAGTTTCGACAAGAGGTAGATACTGACCCCACCCTAGCTTGTTTTAGAGCACGAGCTGAGGCAGGGAGAACGGGGAAAGAATTATCCGAGAAAATGGACTTTTGTATAGGGTTACCAATGCTGCCTCCCCAGATAAGCCCTGGACTTGTAACAAACAGATGATTGTTCCTCAGAAATACAGAATTCCCCTAGCGAGAGACGATTGACTCAAACCTTCTATTGGCCAGGGATTTCTCAGGCAGTGGCGCATTTCTGCCGAACTTGCGATATATGTCAGCATAGAGGGCGACCCGGAGATCACCCAAAGGCACCTCTGCAACCACTCCCTATCATAGAAGAACCATTTCAAAGAGTAGCTGTCGATATCGTTGGGCCTCTGGCTAAACCAAGTAGATCAGGAAAGCAGTACATTCTCACTGTTGTGGACTATGCCACCCAATATCCGGAAGCTGTGGCCTTGTCAAGTATTTCTGCAGCCAAGGTGGCCGAGGCCCTGGTTACCGTTTTCACCAGAGTAGGATTTCCCAGTGAGATCTAGTTGGACCAAGGCTCCCAGTTCATGTCAGAACTAGTCCAGTGTCTGTGGCGCACCTGTGAAGTACGAGCGATTCGAACGACACCGTATCATCCACAAACAAATGGACTTTGTGAACGATTTAACGGCACTCTGAAGAATATGCTGAGGGCCTTCACTGACAGAGATTCAGACTGGGAGAAGTACCTACCCCATATCTTGTTTGCCTATCGGGAAGTTCCTCAGGAGTCCACCGGGTTTTCCCCCTTTGAACTCCTCTATGGGAGAAAGGTCCGAGGACCCTTAACTCTGCTCAATGAATACTGGGTGGGGCAAGTTGAAGATACTGTTGTCCCTTATGTCCTAAAGCTGCGAGAAACCCTGGCTCAACTTGCTAGTTTAGCCCAGAGTCATGTGCGTATGGCTCAAACCCGACAGAAGACCTGGTATGACCGTAAGGCACGCTATCGGGAGTTTGTAGAAGGACAACAGGTCTTAATGATTATTCCCCATCCACAAAATAAACTGCAGACCACGTGGGAGGGTCCCTTCCGGGTTCTCAAGAAACTAAATGATACCAATTACCTTCTTGCTTTAGATGATCAGGGACTAAGACAAAAGACTGTTCATGTGAATATGATTAAGGAATACCACGACCGGAACCTTCCAATGATAGCAAGCTGTCGGCTAGCTTCAGAAGACGGTCACGAGGAAGAGGACTCCTTACCTGATCTCGTGGAAGCCGCGAGAGCCCCTTCCACTGTGGAACAGGTTCCTCTGGAGATCACCTGGACCCCTTACAGAAAGACCAGATGCTGGGAGTGCTTCAACAGAGACGGGCTGCCTTCTCATCTCAACCAGGTCGAACCACCGTCACCCAACATCATGTGGACACTCAGGGTATTCCTCCCATACAACAGGCTCCTTACCGGGTACCTGAATCAGTTCGAAACACCATGCAGCACGAACTAGAGGAGATGTTACAGCTTGGGGTAATCCAGGCCTCTCATAGCCCTTGGGCCTCTCCTGTGGTGTTAGTACCCAAGAAGGATGGGAGTACTCGATTTTGTGTGGACTACAGATGACTTAATGACTATACTGTCAGTGATCCTTACCCAATGCCCCATACTGACGAACTTCTAGACCGACTGGCTGGGTCCCGATATGTCACTACCTTAGATCTCAATAAGGGATACTGGCAAATTCCTCTGACGGAGCAAGGGAGAGAACAGTCCACTTTTATAACCCCCTTTGGTCTGTACGAATTTCTACGCATGCCTTTTGGAATGAAACATGCCCCGGCAACCTTCCAGAGAATGGTAGACCAGATCCTCCGGGGATGTGGGGACTTTGCTTGTGCCTACTTAGATGATATCGCCATCTTCAGCCAGACGTGGGAGGAACATCTGAATCAAGTAGCCGTTATTCTTGACCGGATTCTTGCAGCCGGCCTAACCATTCGACCCGATAAATGCCAATTGGGGATGGGTGAAGTTCAGTACCTAGGGCATAGAGTAGGGAGCGGGAAGCTCCGTCCGGAACCTGCAAAAATCCAGGCTATTAGAGACTGGCCTGTACCCCAAACTAAGAAACAAGTTATGGCTTTTTTGGGCACTGCCAGCTATTACCGAAAATTTGTTTCTCATTTTAGCACTGTGGCCAAGCCTCTTACCGACCTGACCAAGAAAACGATGCCCAGGCTGGTAATCTGGACTCCAGCCTGTGAGGAGGCTTTTAACCGGCTGAAGGACGCCCTGGTCTGTGACCCTGTTCTGGCTGCTCCAGACTATAAGAGGCGATTCATTGTGCAGACGGACGCCTCTGCTTATGGATTGGGAGCTGTACTCAGCCAGGTGAATGCAGCAGGGGACGAGCACCCCGTCGCCTACCTCAGCAGGAAACTGCTGGACCGAAAAGTGGCCTATGCAACTGTGGAAAAAGAATGTCTGGCTATAGTGTGGGCCCTCCGGAAACTAAAGCCGTATCTGTATGGACGAGAATTCTCTGTGGTTACTAATCACAATCCCCTCACCTGGCTGAACAGAGCTTCTGCGGACAATGGACGCCTACTACGATGGAGCCTGGCTCTGCAGCCCTATAACTTTACCATACAGTATAGAAGAGGCAGCCAACACCAAAATGCAGATGGACTGTCCAGGCAGGAGGAGCCCTGAGTCCGGTCAGCCCTGCATGTGTGTACTTAACAAGCGACCTGTAGAGGTCCCTCGTACGTACACAAAATTGGAGGGGAAGGAATTGTCATGATACATAGTTTGCCCTGTCCTGCATTTCTGTATAACTTTGTTCCTTCATCATCATTTAACTTAGGCTTATGTCAACACAGCTAAAGGACTCCCCATTGTTCTCCTAAGCCGGGGGAGAACTCACAATACACATTCATATAGACGTCTCGGAGCCATGCAATGGACCAAACCATTGACTAGGAGGTGGGAACCTCTCCTCCCCTACCCTTGGGCTGTTCCCAGTAGCCCAAGACAAGGGACTTATGCGTGACCAGTGTTGTGTTGGGAGATCTCTAGAGAAAAAGGGTGAGGGCTCTTAGCTGCGGCAAGACCTCACGTCGGTCTGTGATTTTGGACTTATTATGGACATCAGGAATAACATGGATATTTGATTTGATATGCTGCCTGCCTCAATAAATCCCGTTGGATTGTTCTTAGCCCGGTGGTCTCTTCTTGCTCTGCCGCATACCCCGTCACATGAAGAACACTGGGTAAATCTAAAAATAGATCACCTGCCTCGGGTATAAAAGAGACTTCTTTTCTTCTGGCTGGCGTCACTCTTCAGGATCTCAGCTGAGGGTACATCGGACCCAGCTGAAAGAACACAGGACTGCTCTTGGTTATCTCCCTACGCTTGTTGTTACCTCCTCTCTGCGTGCATATCACTGGTGGACTTTGCGACCCTGGGAGCTCGGACATAACATCTACCATTATCCCGGCGAGTCAGCGGAAGGGTGAGGCCCTGTAATGTGCACCATCTTGGGGTAATTGTTTGGATTGTTCTGTTTGATATTGGGTGCTGTGGTTCAATAAAGTATTGCCACACTGCTTTACCCTAACCCTGTGTTGTCTGTGTAGTGTATTGCCCACCAGGAGATAGAGCGGGCGTTCAGTGGTATGAGCCCTGGTCCATGCAGTCATTCTAAATGCAGCTGGGCCAGCGGACGACAGCACCCACTGACCCCGTTTCTAGACAGTTTGTAGTGATTGCCTCAAAAGGTTGTGCTACAAAATATTAAGTTAAGGGTACCATCATTTTAAAAAAATCTGTGGAAGCATGGTTGAAAAGCAATGTCTGACTTTCATTTGTTCATTTTCATAGATTTTTGATTTATTATTTCTTTTGTCAGACTCAAGTTATTTCTGTGACAATTGTGGGTTTTTCTGTCATTAAACGAGGGGTACCAACAATTTTGACCACGTGTTTACATCTAGTACCAGGTCATCCTACTGAGGCACATCTGATACCTGGTCATCCCAACGCGCTAAATCTAGCACCGGGTCATCCTACAGAGGCACAGCTGATGACAGAACTTACAGCTGAGCTACAACTACTGCTGTGTCATTCTGCTGAGGCATGTCTGATACCCGGACTTCCAGCTGAGTTACATCTAGTACCGGGTCAGCCTATAGAGGTACAACTAATACCAGGTCATCCTGCTGAGATACATCTACTACCGGGTCATCCTACTGAGGCACATCTGATACCAGATCATCCTGGTGAGTTAAGGGTATGCCACACTAAACAACATCGCTAACGGGATCGCTAAAAAACGTCACTATTTAGCGATCCCGTTAGCGATGTTGTTGTGTGCGGCATCTGCCAGCGACGAGCTTCCTGCTGTGATCTCGCTCGTCGCTGGAATCGTTCCGGACCCTATTTTATCGTCGGCGCTCCCGCTGGGTAAGTATATATCGCTGAGTGTGGCACCTTTTTTAGCGATTTAGCGGTACTTTTGTACCGCTAAAGTCGTTAAGGAGATCGCTAACCGCGATAGCGTCCTTAACGATATCGCTAAATGTGGCCGACACTAGCGATATAGAAACAATCCCGCTAGCGATCTCATTAGTATGCGACGCTAACGAGATCGCTAGCGGGATTGTGTAGTGTGGCAGTACCATTACAGCTAGTACTAGGTGTGAAGACACACAGTATTGTATCTTAATTAACCAGACTACTGTTTTTAGCAAACCAAGAATAATAGAATGTTATCTGTATGTTGGCTTTCGAATTTAAGTGTTGATTTCAGGTTGGTCAAGAAAACAGACTTTTGTTTGTGTAAGCCAGTAATATTTACTTGTATTGTGCGCTTATCCTTGATGATTAGTGATGTTTGCTGATATGCTAATTGTACATTGTGTTATAGTGCCAGTTTGTTGACTTCGAAAGCAGAGAGGGAAAATCTATGCAAATAGTTTCAGTAATGCTACTTGATCTCATCTCCATTCTTAAGGCACTGTCTCACTTAGCGATCGCACTAGCGATCACGACAACGACACGACCTGGCGAGATCACTAGTGCGATCGCTATGTGGTCGCTAGTTAGCTTCCAAACACATCTTATCAGCGATCTGTATAACGACCTCTGCGGTCGTTGGGAAAACCTAGTCCCACCTGCGATGCTGGTGAAGTCGTTCATAAAGGGTGTCACACTCAGCGATTCAGGATCACCAGCGGGACACCAACGACCAAAAAACAGCTCAGAACGTTCATAAGTGATCAGTGACATCTCAGCAGAGGCCACATCACTGCTACATGTCACACACAGAGATTCAGGCTCACCAGCGGGACACCAACGACCAAAAAACGCTCAGAACGTTCATAAGTGATCAGCGACATCTCAGCAGGGGCCACATCACTGCTACATGTCACACACAGCGATTCAAGATCACCAGCAGGACACCAACGACCAAAAAACAGCTCAGAACGTTCATAAGTGATCAGTGACATCTCAGCAGAGGCCACATCACTGCTACATGTCACACACAGAGATTCAGGCTCACCAGCGGGACCCAACGATCAAAAAACGCTCAGAACGTTCATAAGTGATCAGTGACATCTCAGCAGAGGCCACATCACTGCTACATGTCACTACACAGCGATTCAGGCTCACCAGCAGGACACCAACGACCAAAAAACGACTCAGAACGTTCATAAGTGATCAGTGACATCTCAGCAGAGGCCACATCACTGCTACATGTCACACCAGCGATTCAGGCTCACCAGCAGGACACCAACGACCAAAAAACGGCTCAGAACGTTCATAAGTGATCATGGACATCTCAGCAGGGCCACATCACTGCTACATGTCACACTCAGCGATTCAGGATCACCAGCAGGACACCAACGACAAAAAACGCTCAGAACGTTCATAAGGATCAGTGACATCTCAGCAGGGCCACATCACTGCTACATGTCACACACAGCGATTCAGGATCACCAGCAGGACACCAACGACAAAAAACGCTCAGAACGTTCATAAGTGATCAGGACATCTCAGCAGAGGCCACATCACTGCTACATGTCACACACAGCGATTCAGCTCACCAGCAGGACACCAACGACCAAAAAACAGCTCAGAACGTTCATAAGGATCAGGACATCTCAGCAGGGCCACATCCTGCTACATGTCACACACAGCGATTCAGGCTCACCAGCAGGACACCAACGACCAAAAAACGCTCAGAACGTTCATAAGTGATCAGTGACATCTCAGCAGAGGCCACATCACTGCTACATGTCACACCAGCGATTCAGACTCACCAGCAGGACACCAACGACCAAAAAACGGCTCAGAACGTTCATAGGATCAGTGACATCTCAGCAGAGGCCACATCGCTGCTACATGTCACACTCAGGATTCAGGTCACCAGCAGGACACCAACGACTAAAAAACGGCTCAGAACGTTCATAAGTGATCAGTGACATCTCAGCAGAGGCCACATCACTGCTACATGTCACACATCAGCGATTCAGGTCACCAGCGGGACACCAACGACCAAAAAACGCTCAGAACGTTCATAAGTGATCAGTGACATCTCAGCAGAGGCCACATCACTGCTACATGTCACACTCAGGATTCAGGCTCACCAGCGGGACACCAACGACCAAAAAACAGCTCAGAACGTTCATAAGTGATCAGTGACATCTCAGCAGAGGCCACATCACGCTACATGTCACACCAGGATTCAGGATCACCAGCAGGACACCAACGACTAAAAAACGGCTCAGAACGTTCATAAGCGATCAGCGACATCTCAGCAGGGGCCACATCGCTGCTACATGTCACTCACAGCGACGTCGCTAACGAGATCGCTACTGCGTCATAAAATCGCTGACGCTTTAGCGATCTCGCTTAGTGTGACAGTACCTTTACCCTTTTTTGTAAATACTGAATGAGGGACACTTGTTAAGTCTAAAAATAGGTTACATGCCTCTGTATAAAGAGACTAAAGGTACTGCCACACTTAGTGATCTCGTTAGCGATCTCAATAACGACGCAAGCTAATGAGATCGTTTGTGAGATCTTTTTTAGGTCGCTAGTAGCTGCCAAACAGGAGATCTCATAAACGACACATCAGCGGTCAGCGATCTCTTTAACGACTTTGGCGGTCGTTAGGATGTCATTAGCATGTACTGAGCGCTTCTGATTCATAGGAATTTCCAGCATCGCTCCTGCTCTCTGCGTCCTGCTAGCCTGCTTTGCAACTGCTGCGATCCTCTCTGTGATGCAAAAGAGAACTTACAGATATTGCGATCCATTCCGTGACGCTAAATCCATATGCGTCACAAACGAGGTCGTTCGCAAAAGGTGCCAAACACAGCGATATAGGCTCACCAGCGGGACGCCAACGATCAAAAAATGGTCCAGAACTCTAGTGAACGATCAACGAGATCACAGCAGGGGCCACATAGTTGCTACATGCCACACACAGCTAAGTCGCTAACGAGATCGCAAAATAGTGACGTTTTAGTGATCTCGTTTGCGATCTCATTTAGTGTGGCATACCCTTGAGAGAAAAACAGCTAGAGATTCTGCCAAGACATCCATACATCCAAAGGGCCAGAAACAGGACAACAGCCAATATCATGGCTCTATCACGATGGACACAGATCTATAATTCTACAGGAAACAACCGAGGGGTTTTCGGCCTCGGTTGGAAGAATATAGATCTGCTCCATTGACCAT
Source organism: Oophaga sylvatica (assembly GCA_033576555.1). Classification (NCBI taxonomy): domain Eukaryota; kingdom Metazoa; phylum Chordata; class Amphibia; order Anura; family Dendrobatidae; genus Oophaga; species Oophaga sylvatica. Next base: position 104,185 of record JARQOD010000908.1, read on the forward strand.
CGCTGAAACATGGATAAGTTTGGAGAAGCCAGGTTGTAATCCTCGGATCAATTAGCCTTGTATGGACTGAAAGGACTGTCATCTTCCTACGCTTGTCGTTATCTCCTGTCTGTGTGGGTGCCACAGGTGGAGTAGTGAACCTGGTAGCTCTGATGTAACAGCTGCTATTATCCCGGTGAGTTAGCGGAAGGGTGAGACTCTATAATGAGCACCATCTTGGGTACTGTGCTAAAACTGTTCTACTTGTTATCTGCCTGTTTTGTGGTTCAATATAGCATTGCCACACTGTTCTACCCTCACCCTGTGTTGTCTGAGTAGCGTTACGCCCACGTTAAAGGGAGAGCTGGCGTTCATATGGACATTCCCTGGTCCATGTGGTTCCGGCTAGCAGCCCCGGGTGTTCGTCGACCCCCCCCCGTGTCTCCACATTAGGTCATCCTACTAAGGTACATCAGATATCCGGTCATCCCGCTGAGCTAAATCTAGCACCGGGTCATCCTACAGAGGCATATATGATACCAGGAATTGTAGCTGAGCAACATCTACTACAGGGTCATCCTACTGAGGCACATCTGGTACCATGTCATCCTGATGATCTAAATATGATACTGGGTCATCCTACCAATTAATATCTGTTATTGGATCGTCCTGCCCATCTATGTGTGGTATCAGGTCATCTTTTCCATCTATATTTGGTACCGGGTCATCCCAATGATCTATATCTGGTACCAAGTCATCCTACACAATGTGAAAAACAGAAGTGTCCTTGAGATACATACAGACATGAACCAAGTAAGGACTCTGGTGGGCGACTGTACAGTATTGTCTCACCTACTAGGATGGCCACCAACAATCCTGTGACTCGCTGCTCTTTTACTTCTTGGATTTTTGGTTTATCCCCGGGGGCAACAGCCTTACTCATAACAGTTAATGCGTTCGCATGCGTGACTGAGCGAACAGTTGTAGCTGCCATCCATGGCAACCCAAAAAGTGCACATATTCCACCCATTGCCACGATGAGAAGTAGGTCAAAATGGAAACCCGAGCCCTTCACCAACATCCGCTCCTTCTTACTTATAATAAGCCTGCAAAGAAATAACCAGCGAGTCAGAGATCAGTTTCACGTTTACTGGTAAATGGAGCTGTGTATCCGATTATAGTAAGCATGGAAGGGCAAAAGCTAGGACTCACGTAGTGATCTGAGTCTCCATGAAGATCAGAATATAGACCAGAACAGCTGGAAGGACACTAGCAAACATCATCCAAACAGGGAAAGGCTCCACCGATCCCAGAGGATTCATCACCCAGCCCCTCTTCTCTGGGGATGTCACTTTGAAGCCATTGGGAACGCTCAGTTTCTGTAAATACAACATGAGAATTGTCAACCCTGGTGGTCTCTTTTGATGGCTGGAAGGATGACTATAGTACTTGTCTCCAGTTTCTTCATGTGCTTGGATTTATGGTTAGTATAAAGAACATTAACAAAAGTCACATACCTGAGTATAAGTGTCAGTTATACTGAAGTCAACCAAGACCATGATGAGGATAGCAATGGGAACGCCAAAATCTCCGATGACACGACGCACCTGAAACCCAATAGGAGATAATAAAAGAATAATTTACAGTAGTGAAGAAAAGTTTTAAAACTAACAAAAATTTTGACTTTAGAAGAGCGAAAAACACTGAATCCGCAAATGATAGTCGGATGTTTCTATGGTTTGAAGTACAACAATTTTGCATTTTATGTTTTTAAACCTTTATTGAAAAATCCATGAAGTTTCTGTAAAGCCTCAATATTCCCAGCGCTGCCCCTTATTCTTCAGACTTCTGCTCTTCGCCCAGGTAGCTGGATATCGGCTTCTGGCAGATCCTGACTGATGGCCGCCCCATTCTTGTATCATTAGATCTCAGAGTTATCACAATTTCTTGTTTTTTTCTGCAGGTTCTCAGTGGGATGAAATTTGGGAAGCTTTTGGACGTGGACCCAAAATGTCAAAGTTTTGCTCTCTGAACCACTTGGTTCTCACTTTTGCCTTGTGACATGGTCTTTACCATGGGAGAAAAGCATCATCACCACATTGTCCTGGATGATGGGAGGAAGTTGTTCTTTGAGGAGGTTTAGATCATTTTTTTTTATTCATGGCATTAGGTATAACTGTGAGTGAGCCCACTCCATGGATGAGATGCCCCACACATTGTGAGTTCCTTCCATGATGAGAAGCGAAGCCACACCACATGAGTGGTGTTGGGGGGCTTTACTGTTGGCAGATACAGGACTCATGGCTGTAACACCTTCTCTTCTCTGCACAATCATTCTTCCAGATGTCCCAAACAGTCTGAAGTGGCTTCATCACAGAAAATAACTTCCCTCGTCCTCTGTAGTCCAATCCTTGCAGTTACTTTTTCTGATGAAGTCCCTTAACACTGTAGTAACGTCAGCAAGAATGATTGTTCGGAGAAAAGGTGACGCTGTCATGAGTTCTGTGTCTGCCGGCAGTAACGCCTCCTGAGATCACTCATGTGCGGGGGATCTTCATCTATGGACTCACTCACAATGTGTGGGGGCTTCTCACCCATAGAGGGGTTCACTCACAATGTGTCAGGGCTTCTTACTAATGGAGGGGGATCACTCACAATGTATGGCGGTTTCTCTTCCATGGAGGGGGCTCACTCACAATGTGCAGAGCTTGTCATTCATGGAGGGACTCACTGACAATGTGCGGGGGCTTCTCATCCATGGAGAGGCTCACTCACAATGTGTGGGGGCTTCTTACAAATGGAGGGGGATCAACCACAATGTGTGGGGGCTTCTCATCCATGGAGGGGCTCACTCACAATGTGTGGGGGCTTCTTACCAATGGAGGGGGATCAACCACAATGTGTGGGGGCTTCTCATCCATGGAGGGGGCTCACTGACAATGTGCGGAGCTGGTCATTCATGGAGGGACTCACTCACAATGTGTGGGGGCTTCTTACCAATGGAGGGGGATCAACCACAATGTGTGGGGGCTTCTCATCCATGGAGGGGGCTCACTGACAATGTGCGGAGCTGGTCATTCAAGGAGGGACTCAATCACAATGTGTGGGGGCTTCTCATCCATGGAGGGTGTGAAGACACGGTGATGAGCGGGTGCTGTAGTCTCCGCTGGCTCAAGGCTGCATGGACCAGGGATAATCCCACTGAATGCCTGCTCTCGCTCCCTGTGTGCAGAACCCTACTCAGACAACAGAGGGTGAGGGTAAAACAGTGTGGCAATAATTTATTGAACTACCAACAAACAATAACATATAGAACAGTCCCAGAAAGTACCCAAGATGGAGTACATTACAGAGTCTTTCCCTTCCGCTGGCTCACCGGAATTAGAGCAGCTGCAACACTGGAGCTTCCAGAGCCAACTACCCCCAGCAGTGGCACCCCGCTTTTGTCGGGCACCCACTGAGAGGAGGTAACGACATGCTTTGGAAGCTGACAGTCTATTGATGTACGAGGCCAGGTGACTTGATTATCCCAACCTGGATTCTCTAAACGTCTTTGAGGATTCAGTGATGTTCAATGACACAGCACTGTATTTCTTCAATTGGAGCCATGATGCCACGGCTACTGTAATGTAGAGTCTCTCTAAACACATGTGGATTCTCCTTTTTATAGGTCACAATTTCTCATTCAGTCATTCCATCACAGGCTTGGGGGAAGGTGGTAGGAGGCCATCCCTCACGGCTGGAGTGTTCAAACTACATGCATAGATTGTCCTTCATATTGCAGAGCACCAATGGGTCATCTACATATTAACACACATTGTTCAATTATCCTGTGCCTTTGTTTCCCAAGGATAGTAGAACAATACTAGGACTGCAATACTAGTACAGATACAGTGGGCATGAAGAGTATTCAGACCCCTTTACATTTTTCACTCTGTTTTATTGCAGCCTTCTGGTAAATTCAAAAAAGTTCATTTTTTTCTCATTAATGTACACTCTGCACCCATCTTTACTGAAAAAAAACAAATGTAGAAATTTTTGCAAATTTAGTAAAAAAGAAAAACTGAAATATCACATGGTCATAAGTATTCAGACCTTTTGCTCAGACACTCATATTTACGTCACATGCTGTCCATTTCCTTGTGATTCTCCTTGAGATGGTTCTACTCCTTCATTGGAGTCCAGCTGTGTGTAATTACACTGATAGGACTTGATTTGTAAAGGCGCACACCTGTCTATATAAGACCTCACAGCTCACAGTGCATGTCACACCAAATGAGAATCATGAGGTCAAAGGAACTGGCCAAGGAACTCAGAGACAGAATTGTGGCAAGGCACAAATCTGACCAAGGTTACAAAAGAATTTCTGCAGTCAGTACTCAAGGTTCCTGAGAGCACAGTGGCCTCCATAATCCTTAAATGGAACAAGTTTGGGACCACCAGACGTCTTCCTAGACCGTCCAGCCAAACTGAGCAATCGTGGGAGAATAGCCTTGGTGAGAGAGGTTTTAAAAGAACCCCAAGATCACTGTGGCTGAGCTCCATAGATGCAGTAGTGAGATGGGAGAAAGTTCCACAAAGTCAACTATCACTGCAGCCTCCACCAGTCGGGCCTTTATGGCAGAGTGGCCAACGGAAGCCTCTCCTCAGTGTAAGACATATGAAAGCCTGCAGAGTTTGCTAAAAACACATGAAGGACTCTCCCAGACTATGAGAAATAAGATTCTCTGATCTGATGAGACGAAGATAGAACTTTTTGGTGAAAATTTCTAAGCGGTATGTGTGGAGAAAACCAGGCACTGCTCATTACCTGCCCAATACAATCCCAACAGTGAAACATGGTGGAGGCAGCATCATGCTATGGGGGTGTTTTTCAGCTGCAGGGACAGGACGACTGGTTGCAATTGAAGGAAACATGAATACGGCCAAGTACAGAGATATCCTGGATGAAAACCTCTTCCAGAGTGCTCTGGACCTCAGACTTCGCCAAAGGTTCACCTTCCAACAAGACAGTGACCCGAAACACACAGCTAAAATAACAAAGGAGTGGCTTCAGAACAACTCTGTGACCATTCCTAACTGACCCAGCCAGAGCCCTGACCTAAACCCAACTGAGCATCTCTGGAGAGACCTGAAAATGGCTGTCCACCAACATTAACCATCCAACCTGACGGACCTGGAGAGGATCTGCCAGGAAGAATGGCAGAGGATCCCCAAATCCAGGGGTGAAAAACTTGTTGCATCATTCCCAAGAAGACTCCGGGCTGTACGAGCTCAAAAGGTGCTTCTACTCAATACTGAGCAAAGGGTGTGAATACTTATGATCATGTGATATTTCAGTTATTCTCTTTTAATAAATTTGCAAAAATTTCTACATTTCAGTTTTTTTCAGTAAAGATGGGGTGCAGAGTGCACATTAATGAGGCAAAAACACGGATTTTGGTAAGAACTTACCGGTAAAATCCTTTTCAGCGAAGGAAGGAAGAGAGACACAGTATTCATTACTGATGGGTAGGCGGAGCCCCAGATCAGGATGTCACCTCAGATCAAAAGAGTGCTGACTGGCTGGCCCCTCCAGCTCGGGCTCCTCCTACTCAGCTCCAGTCGTACCAAAGCTTTTAGGAAAAGAGCCAAGATCACCAGCGGAGCAACATAACCCCTTCTGAAGGAACTTCAGAGAAAAAACACAAGGATACAGGTTATGCATGCAAAGAAAGCCAAAAACCACAGAGTTCCAGGTACTACTCACGGAACCTGACTACTGCGATGAGCTGGCGATGCTGGAACAGAGCCTTAGCGCGCTGACCTCAGCCCAGATAATCGCTATCAGATAAGGGTCGCGCTGCATCTGAAAACATCAACACACTTCTGCCTTGGGAGGGTGCTGTGTCTCTCTTCCTTCCTTCGCTGAAAAGGATTTTACCGGTAAGTTCTTACCAAAATCCGTGTTTCAGCTGCAGATGGAAGGAAGAGAGCCACAGTATTCATTACTGATGGGACGTCCCAAAGCAGTTCAAAAATAAGGGTGGGAAAAACCAACAAAAGGCAGAAACCCAACAACCTTAACAAAGAAAGCGCAACCAGCGCTAAACACAAGTTCATCTAGAACTTTAAACTACAGCCGCCTGCAGGACCCTACGTCCGAGGGCTGCATCAGCGGAAGCACTGACGTCCACTTTATAAAACTTTGTAAACGTGTGGACAGAGCGCCAAGTTGCCGCCCGGCAGAGCTGCACTGCCGAAGCACCTTGGTGAAAAGCCCACGATGAAGCCACAGCCCTCGTGGAATGGGCTTGAATCTTAATCGGGCAAGATTCACCCTGAAGACGGTAAGCTTCCAATATAGCTGACCGAATCCAACGAGCTATAGAATCCTTGGAAGCTCGTTGACCACGCCGACGACCGACTGGAACCACAAATAGGGAGTCCGTCTTACGAAAACCTTGAGTAATAGATAAAACTTCAAGGCCCGCACTAAATCCAATGTGTGTAAAGCACGCTCTTTCACATTCTTCGGATCCGGGCAGAATGAAGGCAACACAATATCCTGGTTGACATGAAATTGTGACACCACTTTAGGCAAAAAATCACCCCGAGTGCGAAGCACTACACGATCCGGAAAAAACTCCAGAAAAGGAGGCGAACAAGAAAGAGCTGCCAACTCAGAAACTCTCCTCAAGGAAGTGACTGCAACAAGGAAAGCCACCTTCCAAGAAAGTAAAGAAAGGCTAGCAGAAACCATAGGCTCAAAAGGTTTATGCTGAAGAGCCTCCAAAACAAGGTTGAGCCGCCAAGGAGACACGAGTGCCTTCCGCGGCGGGAACTTACGAGATATACCTCGGAAAAAGGAGAGCACGTCTCTATTTGAAGCAATGGTTCTCCGGAACAATAAGGACAGAGCAGAAATCTGACCTTTTAGGGTGCTGACTGCCAAACCCTTGTCTAGCCCATGCTGCAGAAAAGCCAACAGGTTGGGAATGGAAAATTTTCTCGGGTTCCGAGAGGACCCCAAACACCACGAAAAGAAGGTTTCCCAAATTTTGTGGTAAATCCTAGTAGTAGCCGGACTTCTTGCAGCACGAAGGGTAGCAATGACCTCGGCTGAGAAACCTCTACGGGTCAAGATTTCGGTCTCAAGAGCCACGCCGTCAAACGCAGGGACATCAAGTCCGGATGACAAACGGGCCCCTGAGTCAACAAGTCCGGTTGAAGAGGGAGTGGAAAAGGAGGTGCCGCCAACAGCGACATTATTGTCGAGAACCACACCCTTCTTGGCCAGTCTGGAGCTATCAAAATAGCTGGAATTCTCTCTAGTCTGATCCGACGCAGTACTAGAGGAAGTAAGGATATCTGCGGGAATACATAGATCAGCTCGAACTGATCCCACTGAGCCACTAGAGCATCCACCGCCACAGCCTTCGGGTCCTTGTACCTGGACATGAACGTCGGTAACTTGGCATTGGACCTGGATGCCATCAAATCCACTTGTGGGGTTCCCCAGCGAGAGCACAGTAGTGCAAAAACTTCCGGGTGGAGGCTCCATTCCCCGGGATCCATCCTTCTGCGACTGAGAAAGTCCGCTGTAATATTCTGAACCCCTGGAATGTGAATCGCCGAAATGGCTGGTACACTGGCCTCTGCCCAAATCAGAATTCGGGACACCTCTACCATGAGTCTGGAACTCCTTGTCCCACCTTGGTGATTGATATACGCGACAGCCGTCGCATTGTCTGTCTGCACTCGGACTGGCAGACCGCTCAAAGGGACCGTCCAATGTTGGAGGCAAAGGAAAATCGCCCTCAATTCCAGGATGTTGATCGGAAGAACAGACTCTTCCGATGACCATACCCCCTGAATCCAGAGATTGTTCCAAACACCCCCCCAGCCCGTCAGGCTGGCATCGGTGGTTATGACTGACCACTTCGGAGGGAGGAAAGACTTCCCCAGGGAGAATGCCCCTGGACGTAACCACCATTCTAGAGAATCCCGCACCGCGCGAGAAATGGTGACACTGCAATCCAGCGATTGCGACTGGTTCCATCGACTCAAGATGAACCTTTGGAGAGTCCTGGAATGGAACTGGGCAAAAGGAATTGCCTCCATGGACGCCACCATCAGTCCCAGAAGACGCATACACTTCCGTAGGGACATTGCCGTTGAGGATTTCATAATCTGTACATGTCGAAGAAGACATGACTGTTTGTCTGGTGGTAGGGAAACTACCGACCGAAACGTGTCGAGATGCATTCCCAAAAAGAGGATTGTCCTCGATGGTTCCAGGGACGACTTCTCCCAATTGACCAGCCAACCGAAGTCCTTCAGAAAATGAAGAGACAAATCCCGAGCCGTCAACGCCTCCTCCTCCGAGGAAGCCACGATCAAAAGATCGTCCAGATAAGGGAGAATCGTAATCCCTGTCTTCGAAGGATTGCCATGAGGGGCGCCAGAATTTTTGTAAAGACCCTTGGCGCTGAGGCTAAGCCGAACGGCAGAGCCACGAACTGGTAATGATTCTGACCTATGGCAAATCGAAGAAAGCGCTGATGAGCCTTTCCGATGGGAATATGCAAATAGGCGTCGCGAATGTCGATTGACACCAGAAAATCGTTCTGTGACAGAGCTGCCACAACGGAGCGAAGCGACTCCATGCGAAATTTCCGGGCATGGACATGCCGGTTTAATCGCTTGAGATCCAGAATCGGGCGAAATTTGTTCTCCTTTTTGGGAACTATAAAAAGGTTGGAATAAAAACCTTTCCCTCGGTCCTCTGACGGAACCGGTATCACTACACCCTTTTGTAGCAGAGATTCGACCTCTCGCTGTAGAGCGACAACAAGCTCGGGTTCCGACGGAACGTGAGATTGACAGAAAACATTTGGGGGTCGAGAAGCAAACTCTATGAAATAGCCTGCCGACACTATCCGCGTTACCCAGGAATCTGGAACGCGAGCCATCCAAGTCTCCTTGAAAAGAAGCAGGCGACCCCCCACTCGAGAATCCTCGAGTGGACCCCTGGCGTCAATCCGACTTTGCGGGCTTCTTGTCAAGTTCCCGCTTGTCCTGGCGGAAACTCTGCTTCCAGGGAGTACGAGTTTTCTGAGAGGATTTCTTTCCTGAGAAGGAAGGACGACCCGATCCCCACGAGGAGTGACTAGATCGTCCTCGGCCCCGAAAGGACCGCCGACCACTATAGACACCAGGCTTACTGGACACCGAGGCCATGGCCCTACGCTGTGGTAATGCTGATTCCTTCGCCTTAGCCTTGGAAATCAGCTCTGTGAGGTCGGATCCAAAAAGATGGCCACCCTTGTAAGGTAAGGCCAACAACCCTTGTTTGGAAACTGCGTCCCCGGCCCACTGTCTGAGCCATAAAGCTCTTCTGACTGTGACCGCTGAAGCTTGCGCTTTGGCCAGCAGAGATGCCGTATCCAGACCGGCATCAAAGATATAACAGGCTGCCGTTTCTAACCATTCACAAGTTTCCCGTATCTCAGATAACGGAGATTCATTTTGCAACTCCGTCTTCAGACGTGCCAACCAGCTTAGAGAAGCTCTAGCAGCACACATGGATCCTAGCACCGCTCGGAATCCATGACCCGCAGCCTCATAGCTTGCTTTTGCCGCCAATTCTGCTTTTCTATCCAAAGGCTCCTGTAAGCTCGCTTTCCCCTTAATAGGGAGTAGTGAGGATTTACTAAGCTGAGATAAAGACACATCCACTTCAGGAGCAGAAGTCCAATTAGCCTTTAACTCCGCAGAGCAAGGATAAAGTGTATCCAAGAAATGCGTTCCATGAAAACGCTTATCTGGACATAGACGTTCCTCCTCTATTACACTATTAAGCTCATCCAGAGCTGGTAATGTTGTACGCGAAGCACGGGACTCCTGGAACATGCGTGCTGATTTACCAGGACGACTAGTTACCTCCTCCGGTAACTGTAGTATATCTCTCATGGCTTCAATTAATGCCTCCGTACGCTTCGTCATAGAGGAACGCCCCTGCGGCTCGTCCGCATCTGAATCGGATATTTCTCCATCCGAATTTAAAGGGGAACTCTGCCCAATATCAGATACATCTGACTCGCTCCGTGTAGAGGCCGGTAACGGCCTGGTCGCTTCCTCTGAGAGGAATTAGCAGACACATATTGACCTAAAAGGTCAGACAAGTTGTTGATCGATCGAGCGATATCGTCCAATTTTCCACCGCTGTCGACCGCAGCGCTAGACGCTGTGGAGGTCTGCGTATCTGATTGCCGTAATGGCACTGGGACATGGTCCGCGCATCTGAACTCTGTTCAGACATGTCTCACCTGTATGAGCAGGTCAAAGCGGTAATACCAGCAAAAACTATGCGTTTTTTTTTTTTTTTTTTAAACGCTGAAGGGTTAACGCTCCACCAGGCAGGGTTACCCCAGTGGTATTCAGTCAAAAAATTTTGCTGGTAGAAATAACCCTCAGAGGGGTTAATATTGCAAACTCACCACAATATATATATTTGTGAGCCCCAGCCAATTTTATGTCTCTAATGAGACTGCAGCTGCAGGATAGCGATCGCTGCGCTGCGGGGTGAGGAATCAGCACTCACCCAGCTGGCCGTGGTGTCTTATGAGGAGAGGAGCGGTCTGAGGAGCCCAGGAGCCTGTGTAATGGCCGCCACAGTGAGGGAGTCGCAGGAGAAACGCCAGAGCGCGCGTCTTCCTGCTCAGAAGACCGGGAATAGATAGGCCACGCCCCTGCTAGCTCAAATAATGAGCGCGAACTCCCCCGCTCCTGCTCCCTCTCTGTCCTGCAGCTATCTGCCTGCGGACAAAAGATCACCACATCTACAATGTAACAGCGCTGTCACCGCAGCACTGAAGCATACTGACTTTACATGTATAGCGCTGTCACAGCAGCACTGAAGCATACTGACATACATGTAAAGCTTACGCGCACTGTCCTACAGCAGCACTGAAGCATACTGACATACATGTAGTAGCGCTGTCACAGCAGCACTGAAGCATACTGACATACATGTAATAGCGCTGTCACAGCAGCACTGAAGCATACTGATATACATGTAGTAGCGCTGTCACCGCAGCACTGAAGCATACTGATATACATGTAGTAGCGCTGTCACCGCAGCACTGAAGCATACTGACATACATGTAATAGCGCTGTCACCGCAGCGCTGAAGCATACTGACATACATGTAATAGCGCTGTCACCGCAGCGCTGAAGCATACTGACATACACGTAGTAGCGCTGTCACCGCAGCACTGAAGCATACTGATATACATGTAGTAGCGCTGTCACCGCAGCACTGAAGCATACTGACATACATGTAATAGCGCTGTCACCGCAGCGCTGAAGCATACTGACATACATGTAATAGCGCTGTCACCGCAGCGCTGAAGCATACTGACATACATGTAATAGCGCTGTCACCGCAGCACTGAAGCATACTGACATACATGTAGTAGCGCTGTCACAGCAGCACTGAAGCATACTGACATACATGTAATAGCGCTGTCACAGCAGCACTGAAGCATACTGACATACATGTAATAGCGCTGTCACAGCAGCACTGAAGCATACTGACATACATGTAGTAGCGCTGTCACAGCAGCACTGAAGCATACTGACATACATGTAGTAGTGCTGTCACAGCAGCACTGAAGCATACTGACATACATGTAATAGCGCTGTCACCGCAGCACTGAAGCATACTGACATACATGTAATAGTGCTGTCACAGCAGCACTGAAGCATACTGACATACATGTAATAGTGCTGTCACAGCAGCACTGAAGCATACTGACATACATGTAATAGTGCTGTCACAGCAGCACTGAAGCATACTGACATACATGTAGTAGTGCTGTCACCGCAGCACTGAAGCATACTGACATACATGTAACAGCGCTGTCACCGCAGCACTGAAGCATACTGACATACATGTAATAGTGCTGTCACAGCAGCACTGAAGCATACTGACATACATGTAATAGTGCTGTCACAGCAGCACTGAAGCATACTGACATACATGTAGTAGCGCTGTCACAGCAGCACTGAAGCATACTGACATACATGTAATAGCGCTGTCACAGCAGCACTGAAGCATACTGACATACATGTAGTAGCGCTGTCACCGCAGCACTGAAGCATACTGACATACATGTAATAGTGCTGTCACAGCAGCACTGAAGCATACTGACATACATGTAATAGCGCTGTCACCGCAGCACTGAAGCATACTGACATACATGTAGTAGTGCTGTCACAGCAGCACTGAAGCATATTGACATACATGTAGTAGTGCTGTCACAGCAGTGCTGAAGCATACTGACATACATGTAATAGCGCTGTCACCGCAGCACTGAAGCATACTGACATACATGTAGTAGCGCTGTCACAGCAGCACTGAAGCATATTGACATACATGTAGTAGTGCTGTCACAGCAGCACTGAAGCATACTGACATACATGTAGTAGTGCTGTCACAGCAGTGCTGAAGCATACTGACATACATGTAATAGCGCTGTCACCGCAGCACTGAAGCATACTGACATACATGTAATAGTGCTGTCACCGCAGCGCTGAAGCATACTGACATACATGTAACAGCGCTGTCACCGCAGCACTGAAGCATACTGACATACATGTAATAGTGCTGTCACCGCAGCGCTGAAGCATACTGACATACATGTAATAGCGCTGTCACCGCAGCGCTGAAGCATACTGACATACATGTAATAGCGCTGTCACAGCAGCGCTGAAGCATACTGACATAGAAGTAATAGCGCTGTCACAGCAGCGCTGAAGCATACTGACATAGAAGTAATAGCGCTGTCACAGCAGCGCTGAAGCATACTGACATACATGTAATAGCGCTGCCATCAGACGCTAAAGCACTCACACATAATAATAAAATATTTGTGTGGAGTACTCACCAGCCAAGGCGCCACAGGGACCCTCAGGGGTTTCTGGCGCTGTGCCCATGCTTCCCCCCAGGGCGAGGAACGCAGTGACCGCACGTGTGGTTTGCGTCCCGCCAGGGAAAATCTCCTCATCCCCAGGGCCGGCAAGGATTCTGCAGGGACTTTGAGTAAATACAGATCCGCCAAGGAGAGGTTGGGGTACAGCAGCGCTGGTACCCCTGAGACCTCTAGACCAACTAGTGATCCAAGTCTCCTGTCCGAATATAAAATAATAAAATCTTCTGAGGAGCTGCATTAGCAGCGACCATCCTCTGGGACCTCAAATCTTAGACTGGAGCTGAGTAGGAGGAGCCCGAGCTGGAGGGGCCAGCCAGTCAGCACTCTTTAATAATCTGAGGTGACATCCTGATCTGGGGCTCGCCTACCCATCAGTAATGAATACTGTGGCTCTCTTCCTTCCATCTGCAGCTGAAATGAACTTTACTGAATTTACCAAATGGCTGCAATGAAACAAAGAGTGAAAAATGTAAAGTGGTCTGAATATTTCCGAACCCACTGTACAGTAGCTAATCCGCAGCCTTTGCACATTGACTGTTGACTCTTATTGTCAATTGAATTAATCTCACATGAACAATTGCTCATGTCCCTGAGCCTACTGAAGTAATATGTCTGGATAATGAAGAATAAATGCTGTGTCGTCACATATCTCCCCATCTTAATTAGCCAGACATAATAGGCTTCCAATCGTCCTCCACTTATCGGGACAATCCGTCAGCATGCCTTTAAGACAGGCATGAATGCAAAAGGTTCACCTT